>JACGAQ010003899.1:0-22675 GCA_014119065.1 Orius insidiosus | reverse complement strand
AATAAAGTTTCAGACTTCAGATTTCTGAGACAAATAGAAAAAAAATAGATTAAAAAATATATAGTAGAATTAATTTTGTTATTTGTTTTCAGCGGCGGTATAAAGTTCCCTCTTTCCGAGGAAGAAGGTACGTCTATTATTTTCTATTGCATGTCAATATCAATTTAATTAATTTGTCAACATGCGACTTTTTTAAAAAGGGTTATTTAGTGCATGGTACGGTTCTATAAATGGCCTGTGTGTATTTTTATTGTATTGTCTTATGCCAGGGCGTTTTGCCAAAATTTCATTTATGTTTTTTAAGCATGATTTAAATTGTTCTTATGAATGGTTTAATTATGGTTCAAATGGAGAGTTCAGCGATTTGATGCTATCTTTTGAAAATTCGTGTTCTCAGCGAAATGAATCAGGAATGCGCTTGCTAAAAGATTTTTTTTTTTCTTTCTTTTAAGACTTCGAAAAGGGTTTTGAACAACTTTAGGTTGGTGTCCTTCCCTGAAGTACACTCCCAAGATACTTTATGTGCACACTCACTTTTCCATTTTTGAATTCAGACGCTGGTGTACTTCCACGAAGTACACCACTAAAAACATCGATTTAAATAAAAATACTGTTTTGATCGATCTCCGTTTGCATGAAATAGGGATAAACAATGATGTTTTGTTGGCAAAACTACAAAACACGAGGATTTTCGCTTGGCAACAACGTTTTTAACGTAAGGTGGCGTCCAGGAGTACACCAACCGGACAGGCACCCTTACCGTTCAACCGATTCTACTAGTGAAGTGATTTAATTGTAATTTTTAAATTTATATTTCATCGACATTCATATGTGATAAACGTAAGTAAAAATTTAAACGTTTTGAATATAATACAATAAGTTGAATGCCACTTCTTTTATTAGATCTTGCAATAATTTGATTTTGATTACGTGTACATGAAGCGTACAGCCCATATTTGTTCATCTTTCGTCAAATTAAATTTATGTATTTAAACGAAATAAAATTGTTGTTATTACGAAAAATAGGCATTTAAAATGAAATTTAAGTTATCAGAACATTAATTAGTGCTTCGGCTTGCGAAATACAGGTGATTCTATTCGGCTTGTAAAGAGGCCGGCAGAATGCCTTCTCCTCTGGATGGCATATATAAGTTACCTACATAATATTAAATTTGGTACTTGGTTGAAATTTACAATATTATGTTTTATAAAAGTACAGTTAGGTGTAGAATATTTAACGATTAATAAATTATCCTTATTGTTATTTGCCCTGTTCTTTTAGAGTTAACTATTTATTATTAATCTTCTTAAATAATTTTGTTTTATAACAAATTATTAGATGTCATCCAATGAAGTTTTCGTTAGTATCAACGAGCTGGAAGGGAAAACCTGGGAGGAGATTCTGCAGACCTACGGGATTTCCGACCAACAGGCCGAAGACTCCGAATTTGACGGAGACAGCGATGCAGATGATTCCTTCCCCACCCGCACTCCGGCCAAAAGACCTCGACGAGAAGATCCTTCGACAAGTTATATAGCATCTTCTTCAGCATCTTCTGGTTAGTATTTGACATGAGTTAATACTCGAGTTATTCATTTTGTAATTTTTAGGAGATTCATTCAATGAAGGAGACGACTCAGAAGATGAAATAATAGACGAGCCCATAGTTCGTCCAAAAATACCTATTGATCTTCCTTTCATAGACTCTGACCATGACTCCGACTCCGATCCTGAAATGGACTTTCCTAAGTGGCGGAAATGTAATGGAAGTCACATCGCTAAAAAATTTCGTACGTCACAATTTGATCAGCCCTTTGGTACTACACGAACAATCGACTTTTCCAAGCCAGCGGAAATATTTTTTAATTTTTTCACAATCGAACTTTTACAATTCATTTGTGACCAGTCAAATTTGTATTCTAATCAAAAAGGCCAAAATCTAAATCTTCATATCGAAGAACTTAAAGCATTTCTTGGTATTCTCATAATTATGGGTTTTCATCAGCTTCCATCTATACGGCTTTATTGGTCTGTAAATGTTAATTATCATGTTGAAAGGATTGCCAAAATTATGTCTTTAAGAAGATTTCTTACTATTTTAAGATACCTTCATTTAAATGACAATGCCAAAATGCCGAATCGTGACGCCCCCGACTATGACCGCCTTTACAAAATTAGACCCTATTTGAGCCAATTTCTTTGAAGTTTCATGAACTATTTAATCCGAGCAGATTTTTAGCGGTTGACGAAAGCATGATAGCCTTCAAAGGGAGGTCGTCACTAAAACAATACATGCCGATGAAACCGATTAAAAGAGGATTCAAGATATGGGCATTGTGTTGCTCGCTCACGGGATATATGCTAAGCTTTGATTTTTACAGCGGCAAGGACCAAAATTCCGGGAGCAGTATTTCGTTAGGCGAAAAGGTTGTTCTGAAATTGCTAAATGGCTTCGAAGGATTAAATTATTGCATTTTTTTGACAGATTTTTTAGCTCTTTTCGACTTATTAAACAACTCCTTGTGAAAGGATTTTTTAGTTGCGCCACAATTTTAACAACTAAGAAATTCTTTCCTAAGGATTTTTTAAAAGCGGACAAGTCTTTGAAGTATGGAGAAAAAGATTTTGTTGTCACTAATAATTATAGCCTCATAAAATGGAAAGATAAGGGAACGAAATCGGTTTGCGTTGTTTCGTCGATAGATGACCCGTCCGAGTCAACGCCAATTCACCGAAAAAAAAATAAGATGGGACAAAAAGTGGCGGTAGACTGCCCCACCCATGTAAGTACTTATAACAAGTACATGGGTGGGGTAGATCTATTCGATCAGTATATGGCCTACTATTCAACACAGTGGAAGTCCAAAAGGTGGTGGTTGAAAGCCTTCTACTACTTTTTGGACGCCTCTGTTGTTAATTCTTATATCATTTATAAACACGCCATTCAGGCTCAAAAAGGTAAAGCAATGCCTCAATTAAAGTTTAGAAGTGAATTGGCTGATACTCTCATATATAACTTTTCTTCACGAACCCGATCTGGTACTGCTCCCAGGAATAAATTAAATTTAAAAAAGAGCTAGACCAGAATTCCGCTCATTTGCCTACTAAATCAAAGCAAAGGCGTTGTCGACAGTGTAGCACCAAAAAAAATCCAAGGCGAAGCATTTATGTCTGCACCACTTGTGATGTTGCTCTCTGTATGCCTGAGTGCTTCAAAAAATTTCATTTACCAATATCGAAGTGAAAAGTCCATTTCCACTTCCATCTAGTTGTTTTTTTCTTTGTCTTTCTTTCCCAAAAGAAAAATTGTAAATAGGTATCTACCTAGTCTAAAACCAAAGAATTATAACCTCTTTTCTAGTCGGTTTTTGTGTTAAATCTGACCAAAGAAAAAGAAATTGAAAGTTTATAATATTTAAAGAAATTTATAGTATGTAATTTAAAGAATTTATAGAAATTTATACTGTGATATTTTCATTTGTATCTTGTTTATAAATTATTTTTAAACTATGCGTGTCAGTTTTAATTTCCTTACAAAATATACACGAATTGAAATGAAATTTAATTATTACAATAAAATTTGGTAGGTACTCATATAATTAGATTTTAAAAGGGTGTACTCTCAGGAAGTACACTATGCATTAAAGACAAAGTACCCTAGAAAGGTTATGAAGCGGTTGGTGTACTTCACGGAAGGACACTTTATTTTGATGATTTCCCTAATAAATCAATCCTTTTTGTTGAAATTAACTATTCAATTATTAAATAATTGTCCATTAAATCATAAAAAATAGGTGTTTTACAGATTCCAGTTATTTTTAATAGTGTGCATATAGAGTTCAGGCGGGTGTACTCTCGGGAAGTACACCAAGCGTTACCGCTTTTTCTTCATTTTTCTTCTGACCTATAAAGGGTTAAAATTGATTTTTTTTTTTCCTTTAAGATTAAAGAAAGTTATTGAATTTCCACTGTTTGGGACAGTTAGACTAGGAGGTCGTGGGTTCAAATTTTTACCATGTATTTTTATTTTGAAATTATTCTGGAAATCTGGTTATATGGCAAATTCTGAAGGCCATAAGTTGACAATGAATGAACTTTTCTTTTGAGAAATCCTAACTCTGCTAGGTTTTGTCAGTTTTTACCTATCAATCCCATAGTTTTGGATTTTTGGGCATTTTCTTAACTTTTTTGGCCTAAAAACACCATTTTTATCCAAATTTTTGGTGCTAACTCTGCTAGGTTTTGTCAGTTTTTACCTATCAATCCCATAGTTTTGGATTTTTGGGCATTTTCTTAACTTTTTGGCCTAAAAACACCATTTTTATCCAAATTTTTGGTGCTAACTCTGCTAGGTTTTGTCAGTTTTTTACCTATCAATCCCATAGTTTTGGATTTTTGGGCATTTTCTTAACTATTTTGGCCTAAAAACACCATTTTTATCCAAATTTTGGTGCTAACTCTGCTAGGTTTTGTCAGTTTTTTACCTATCAATCCCATAGTTTTGGATTTTTGGGCATTTTCTTAACTTTTTTGGCCTAAAAACACCATTTTTATCCAAATTTTTGGTGCTAACTCTGCTAGGTTTTGTCAGTTTTTACCTATCAATCCCATAGTTTTGGATTTTGGGCATTTTCTTAACTTTTTTGGCCTAAAAAACACCATTTTTATCCAAATTTTTGGTGCTAACTCTGCTAGGTTTTGTCAGTTTTTACCTATCAATCCCATAGTTTGGATTTTTGGGCATTTCTTAACTTTTTTGGCCTAAAAACACCATTTTTATCCAAATTTTTGGTGCTAACTCTGCTAGGTTTTGTCAGTTTTTTACCTATCAATCCCATAGTTTTGGATTTTTGGGCATTTTCTTAACTTTTTTGGCCTAAAAACACCATTTTTATCCAAATTTTTGGTGCTACATTGTGTTTTTATCCAAAAAACCTTCATTTTAAACAAATTTTGGGCCCTTTTGAAGATTTTTTGTTTGGAGATCCCTGAATACTCAAATTTACTAGTTTTCTTTGGGTTTTCAGCTGAAAAACTTTCTGTTTAGTTGATTTTCCGAGCTTTCCTGCTGTGCATCCTCGAAATAATAAATAGGGAGGAATAAGACCCGAAATTTATTAACTTCGATATTTAATAAAAATGGATTTGTAACTTGAATAATTTAAATTAAAAAAAAAAAAAAAAAAAAAAAAAAAAAATCTGGACGTTTTTGTCTACTTATAGCCTAGGAACTCCCAATAATTGGATTTCCAGGATTGTTTGGGCTAAAAAATTGTCTTACTCGAAGAGAAGTTATTGTGATACCCTTGATGGATGGTTTGAAAATTGTTACTCGAAGAGTAGTTATTGTGATACCCTTGATGGATGGTTGAAAATTGTCTTACTCGAAGAGAAGTTATTGTGATACCCTTGATGGATGGTTTGAAAATCGTCTTACTCGAGAGTAGTTATTGTGATACCCTCGGTAGATGATTTGAAAATACTTTTTTTTTTCTTTTTCTTTTCTTTCTCGAATAGAAGTTATTGTTTTACCCTTGATGGATGGTTTAAAAGTTGTCTTACTCAAACAGAAGTTATTGTGATACTCTTGATAGATGATTTTTCAAGTATTAATCGTTTTCTCAAAAAGTAGTTTGTAATACCCTAATAGTTTCTGCTAAAAACACCCTGTTGATTAAATATTTTGGTTTTTTAAAAAAAAAACACCCTTTTACTGGATTTTTGGGCGGTTTTTTCTTTCATTGAAATATTTTAACACAATTTCAGACCCTTTTTTGAAGTTAGTTTGACCCAAAAATTATTTTAAATAAAACCCTTCTACTGCACAAATCCTATTGCATTTTTAGACATTTTCTTTGATTTTTTGTCCCAAAAATTCCTTTTTATTGAATTTCTGGAGTTTTTTTTATATTAGATGGGGAAAAAGGATTTTTTATTTTATTTTTTGCTCTGCAATGTGGATGCCGAATATTCAGTTAATTATTTCTTTTTAATGTCTTAATTACGTTGACCTTCCTTTTGATATGAATTGACGTTGCCCCTAATGAAATTACGTATTTAAAAAACTTGGACGTTCAAATATCTCTGAAAAAAAAGTTTTAATAATAAATGAGTTGTAAAACTGCCAGTTAACATCAAGAAGAAAACATCAGAAGAAATTGAGAACTTGCCAAAATACTTTCGATTATAAATTTTTTTTCCATTGTTTAGTCTAGAATTATTCATTTCGTCTGGATATTTGGTTTTGTCTATATCTTCTTACTCATCAAACTGAAAAAAAATTGTTTGTTTTAAAAAAAAGTTTTTTTTTTTTAGAATCTTAGATTGGTCCCGTTTTAAGCCCCTAAACCTGTTAAATTAGAGAAGCCAGACAGGATCCAGGTAAAAGTTGACTACCTGGATTATAAGACCTTATAAAAATGTTTTTTAAAAAAAGAAATTTCGTATCTTCTATTTTAAAAGGTCTTGAAAATCCAATAAAATACGTTTGGCTTCATTTCTAATAATAAAACTTAAATCAATTTTACTTATTCTTAATTCAATCAAAATATCATTAACTAACGACTTAATTAGTTAGACAAAATAAACTATCAATTTTGAGTTTTCTATCAACACAGTTATAAAAGTTCATTATTGAAAAAAAAATAAACAAAGCAAGGACTTAACTCTTTCTGGTTTTGATCATTTTTTTTCTTTTTCAAGAACAACTGATGGAACAAACTTAAAAGTTACATCATTTAAAATTTAAGTTTTTTTTTCTTTCTTTGGTATCTTAATACTAAATCCAATTTTTTTTCTTTACCGATGCCATAAAATTTCTGTCAACAAAGATAACTTTTTTTTTTTTTTAATCTTAGTTATAAAAGGAACAAAATTTTAAAATTTCTCTTTATCCGTCAGTCATTAACCTCTTTTGGTTGTAAAATTTGATAAAGGATGTTTTTAACGCTTAAAAGCGCAAAATTGTAAATACTTAGAATAATGTATTCTTTAAAAGGTTTAGAAACTAGTTTTTCCTTAAAAAAAAAGGGCTTAACATAGTTTCTTAAGTGATAAAGCTTTTTAACTTTCAAGGCACCGTGAAGGTGAACGAAAACCAGTTTTTCTATGAATGTGGGACCTTTTTTTCCCTTAAAGATAAAAGGTTTAGGTTGATAAAGCCCTTAAAAAGAATATTTTTTTACTTGCATGTCCCAAATATGCCTTAATTGTTTTTAAAATAATTTTTTTATGGAAAAAAACTTATTGTTGTTGTTTTAATAATCTTAACTTAGGGTAAAAGTAAAACGTCATTTTTTATCTTTCAAAACTGACATTATTATACAATAAAAATACTAAATTTGGTAAAAACAAGCTCGAAATATGGATAAAAATACAAATGGATTGCTTGCAGGGAAGTCATTGTGATACCCTTGATAGATGATTTGAAAAATACCTATTTTCTTTCTCAATAGAAGTTATTGTGATACCCTTGATGAATGGTTTGAAAATTATCGTACTCGAAGAGTAGGTAGTTATTGTGATACCCTCGGTAGATGATTTGAAAATACCTTTTAGGTATTTTTTCTTTTTCTTTTCTTTCTCGAATAGAAGTTATTGTGTTACCCTTGATGGATGGTTTGAAAGTTGTCTTACTCAAAGAGAAGTTATTGTGATACTCTTGATAGATGATTTTTCAAGTATTTATCGTTTTCTCAAAAAGTAGTTATGTAATACCCTCAATAGATAGTTTCTGCTAAAAAACACCCAGTTGATTAAATATTTGGTTTTTAACAAAAAAACACCCTTTTACTGGATTTTTGGGCGGTTTTTCTCTCATTGAAATATTTTAACACAATTTCAGACCCTTTTTTTGAAGTTAGTTTGACCCAAAAATCATTTTAAATAAAATCCTTCCCTACAGTAGAAATCCTACTGCATTTTTAGACATTTGACCCTTGACCCTTGATGGATGGTTTGAAATTGTCTTACTCGAAGAGAAGTTATTGTGATACCCTTGATGGATGGTTTGAAAATTGTCTTACTCGAAAAGAAGTTATTGCGATACCCTTGATGGATGGTTTGAAAATTGTCGTACTTGAAGAGAAGTCATTGTGATACCCTTGATGGATGGTTTGAAATTGTCTTACTCGAAAAGAAGTTATTGTGATACACTTGATAGATGATAAAAATACCTTTTTTTTTCTTTCTCGAATAGAAGTTTTATTGTGTTAAGTTATAGGTGGTTTGAAATTTGTCTTACTTGAAGAGAAGTTATTGTGATACTCTTGATAGATGATTTGAAAGTATTTTTTGTTTTTCTCTAAAGAGTAGTTATGTAATACCCTCAATAGATGGTTTCTGGGAAAGATTTTCCAGGGTAAAAATAGCTTTTTTTTAAATTTCATCTCTCAAAATTCGGCTTTTTTGAGGGTTGTTCCATGATGGATAGAAATCGCCAGTTATTTGACCCTAAAAGTTCTGGGGACTCCATTTAAAAATCTAGCTGTCCAGGGTATTATAATAACTTGCTTTTAAGTATTTCAAATGCCATATTCCATCAAAAATTTCTGTAAAAAAAATGGCGATTAAGAAGATTTTGGCGAAGCAGACAGATTTTTTTTCCTTCTGATATCGGAAGTCTGGAGATTATAAACCAATTTTTTTTAAACTGCAGGAATTTTATCATTGAGATAAGGGTGGGTGTGTTTATTAAAAAAATGACCTTAGATTAACCTTTAAAATTAGTATATAACTTCGCATGTTCTATTTTTATAAAAATTGCATATTGTGCATGAATTTTATTATAAGAGAAAAAAAAAGATCACTTGACGGTGACAAAAGTAGGGAATTAGTTGTAGTCGTGTGCCTGTGTGTGTAGGCGAGTTGGCGCACACTTGCCCGAGATGTATCGGTGCTCTCGATAGTACGTGCCCAAGATGCGTGGGCGCTCTCGCGAGAGATTCGACAAAAGACGAGGGTGAGCAAATGAAAGCGAAAGCGATTTAAGTTGGAATTTCGTTGGCGACAAATTTTTGTGACCCAGTACGCTGTTTGTAAAGGGACCATATGTCGACCCCTCGTTGTTTTTAAAACGCTTTGTTTTCTCCCTCTCTCCATTAACAACGCTCTCAAAATTCAATTAACATTCATTTACAGCTTCCGTTAATTTTTAATTTAACTAAAATAATGGCCTATCATTCCTTACTAACAAGGCTTTTAATATTTTAAGTATTAGAAATCATGTTTGTGGATTAGCTTCTGATTTTAGCTTTCTAATGTTGGCCATTAGTTTCTTTTATTGCTGGCTTTGATTAGTTATTTCTATTTAATTTTTTTTCTAATTCGATTTTTTCTGTTTATGTTTTAGCTTACAAATTTCAAGAAAACCTTTTGAAAACGATGATCCAGATTGAGAATACTTTCTTCGAACTTTCTGAAACTTGCCCAAGAAACTGTTTGATTATATGCGACCGTGGTGCTATGGATGCTTCTGCATGTAAGTTGAAAAGACAGTTTTTTGAGTTTATTTCGGTTTAGTTATTTCGAAGGAAAAATGGGAAAAGTTGCTGGCAGCGAATAACTGGAATTCGGTGGAGTTGAGAGATAATCGGTACAACCAGATAATACATATGGTGACTGCTGCGAATGGTGCAGAAGATTTTTATACGACTGAAGACCACGCTTGTAGATCTGAAGGCGTCGAACTCGCCAAACAGCTTGATTATAACGCAGCCTCCGCTTGGATCGGACATCCATATTTCGATGTTATCGACAACTCTACCGATTTTGAGAAAAAAATCCGAAGAATGATAGCGGTAATTTTTTTTAAGTCTTACCACAATTTTTACTGTTTTGTAGAGTATTTGTCAGAAAATGGGGATCGACACGGGCGACAGGTTGCTTACAAACGCTCGGAAAAGGAAGTTTTTGGTTGAAGGGCCGATGCCGGATGACTGCGTTTTCCCTCCTTTCCAAGATTTCGATGTCGTTCACAATTATCTAAATAGCTCGCATCCTTCTATACAAGCCAGACTCCGGAAACGAGGGCAAAAAGGTGACTTTTTTTTACAATGTCGTCATTTTCAATTTTATTTTTAAAAATGGGGGCGAGAATCTTCCTGGCATTATTGTAGTTGGCAAAATTTCAATTTTTTCTCCTTTACATTCTTAATAGTCTCATTCATTATTTTCTTTATTTTTTTAAAAGGTATAATTGAGAATTCTAATTTCCCTATCACTCCATATTATCTAACCATTTCTAAATTCATATCTCTGTTTTTTTGTTTTTTAAAATTCTGAAGTTTTGCATTTTTTGACATTTTTATGTCGGTTTTGGCCTTTTTATTGGGGAAATTGGCATTTTTATAAGTACATTCATTTTATTTTCTATTCATTTTGTGGAAACAATGAAGTCCGCATTCGGGGTTAAACACCATTCTATGGTGTTTAAACACCAAATTCTGAAAGTGAAGTTCACCAAAATGAAGTTCGCTTCTAAAGTCCCTATTTGAAGCCAATTTGAAGGACAATGTCAAAAACTTAAGTTTAAAATCCAATTTCTGCCTAAAATATGATTATCGTAAGGCAAAAACGTTGATTTTTTTTGTCTGGACACTTAAAAATCGGGGTTAAACGCCATTCTAAAGCGTTTAAACACCAAATTCTGAAAGTGAAGTTTACCAAAATGAAGTTCGCATTCTTAATTCCCAAAACCCCTAAGCCAATTTGAAGCACAATTCCAAAAACTTAAGTTTAAATCCAATTTCTGCCTAAAATGTGATTATCTTAAAGGCAAAAACGTTGATTTTTTTTGTCTGGACACTAAAAATCGGGGTTAAACGCCATTATAAGGTGTTTAAACACCAAATTCTGAAAGTGAAGTTCACCAAAATGAAGTTCGCATTCTTAAGTCTCAAAACCCCTAAGCCAATTTGAATCACAATTGGGAACTAACGCAAAAAAATTTTTTTATTCCAAATGAAAGAGTACAAAAAATTAAAAACAATGCCGTTTGAATTTTTTTCCTGCGTTGAAAAATAGATTTTTAATGAATTTTTGAAAATCGCCTTTTCTTACTTTTGATAAGAACGTTCTTTCATGAGGGGAAGGGAGCGTGACGTCACTTTCGTCCATTTCGGGCCGACTACCCTACGTTCTCCTATAAGGATCTGATCGTACTCTCGCTCTTCAACCCTTGGACTTCCACTTAGTCTTAATTTTATGATCGTATCCATTCACAGACTTGTTGTGTTTGTCATTTAAACTTTATAATTATTTTTTACTACTTTTTATCTTCAAAATGGTCAGATAGGTACAACACTTGTCGGATAAAAGTACTGGTTTGAAGAGCTTCCAACGAAAACTTCCTTAACCCTTTAACGGGCAAGAGTCAAAACTACAATTTTCACGTTAACGCTCTGTGTCCCCTATAGAGGACACCCCTTGTAAGATCGAGAAATACTAGAATTTACGTCACGACTTTTTTTCCTTTTTAATGTGACGTAGAGTGGTGAATTCGAAAGGGTGTGGGTAAAATTTTCAACCCCTACCCCTCTAAAAGTAACAAGTGTACATCCATGAGGACACCAACTCGGAAAAAGCAGCCATTTTCTGTTCTACCATCTCGAGCGTGGCCAACTCGGGGTCTTTAGGGGTGTCCTCTAGAGAGGACACAGAGCGTTAAAGGGTTAAAGAGAAGTAACAATATAGGAGGGGAAGTATTTTTTTTTTTCGAAAATTTTTCCAACTTTTCATTTTTTTTTTCAAAAAATTTTCCAAGTTAGTTTTTTCGAAAAATTTTTTAAGTTTCTTTTTTGAAAAATTTCCCGGGTTTTTTATTTAAATTTGCGTTTTTTTCTAAGTACCTACCTACTTTTTTCCGAATTTTTTTTTAAGTGTCAAGGAAGAAATAATGGGCTCTTTTTAATTTAAATTTTAAGGGATAAAAACAGGATAGAAGAAGAAATTACAAAAATTTGCCCCTTTAAATTAAATTTAAATTTACCAGTGGTTGTTATCCACCAAAAATTTCCATTAGATGTATCATAATGGGCTCTTTGTCCTATGGATGTGCCTCTCGTAATGGGTAGAAGTAAGAAATTTCTCCCTACTAAATAAAAATTGAAATTAAAAAGTGGCAATTTTTTTATACCAAAATTCTTAAAAAATATAAGGAGTAATTGGTGAAAATTTGGTGAAAATCGGACCAGCGGCTCGGACGCAGCGAATTTTAGAAATTTCAAACAGACATATCTCCGCCATTTTTTTGAAATTCAAAAATCGCCCTCGTTAGTTTCTTGTTCACCGGCTAAAGAAATTTGTGTGAAAATTTGGTGGAAATCGGATGAAAACTGTGGCCGTAAAGTGTTCCGGAAAAAATGCTACGGCCTCATGCTATGAAGCTAGGGAGCGGAATAGACGGGAATGACGTCACGTTTTCGGTCTCCCCCGCACCGCCCATCAGAAGCTTCTTATCACTATCCAAATTTCAAAAATTCATTAAAAATCTATTTTTGAACGTAGGAAAAAAATTCAAACGGCATATTTTCTATTTTTTCTGCTCTTTAATTTAAATATATTTCAACTTAAATATTTTACTAACGTTAGTTCCTAATTCCAAATACTTAAGTTTAAAATCCAATTTCTTCCTAAAATATGATTATCATATGACAAAAACGTTGATTTTTTTGTCTGGTCACTTAAAAATCGGGGTTAAACGCCATTATAAGGTGTTTAAACACCAAATTCTGAAAGTGAAGTTCACCAAAATGAAGTTCGCATTCTAAGTCCCAATACCCCTAAGCCAATTAGAAGCAAAATTCCATAAACTTAAGTTAAAATCCACTTTCTGCCTAAAATATGATTATCATAAGGCAAAAACGTTGATTTTTTTGTCTGGACACTTAAAAATCAGGGTTAAACGCCATTCTAAGGTGTTTAAACACCAAATTCTGAAAGTGAAGTTCACCAAAATGAAGTTCGATTCTTAAGTCCCAAAACCCTTAAGCCAATTTGGAGCAGAATTCAAAAACTTAAGTTGAAAATCCAATTTCTTCCTAAAAATGATTATCATAAGGCAAAAACGTTGATTTTTTTGTCTGGACACTTGAAAATCGGGTTAAACGCCATTCTAAGGTGTTTAAACACCAAATTCTGAAAGTGAAGTTCACCAAAATGAATTTCGCATTCTTAAGTCCCAAAACCCCTATGCCAATTTGAAGCACAATTCCAAAAACTTAAGTTTAAAATCCAATTTCTGCCTAAATATGATTATCATAAGGCAAAAACGTTGATTTTTTGTTTGGACACTTAAAAACGGGGTTAAACGCCATTCTAAGGTGTTTAAACACCAAATTCTGAAAGTGAAGTTCACCAAAATGAAGTTCGCATTCTTAAGTCCCAAAACCCCTAAGCCAATTGAATGCACAATTCCAAAAACTAAGTTTAAATCCAATTTCTGCCTAAAATATGATTATCATAAGGCAAAAACGTCGATTTTTTTTGTCTGGACACTTAAAAACGGGTTAAACGCCATTCTAAGGTGTTAAACACCAAATTCTGAAAGTGAAGTTCACCAAAATGAAGTTCGCATTCTTAGTCCCAAAATTCCAAAACTTAAGTTTAAAATCCAATTTCTTCCTAAAATATGATTATCGTAAGGCAAAAACGTTGATTTTTTTGTCTGGACACTTAAAAATCGGGGTTAAACGCCATTCTAAGGTGTTTAAACACCAAATTCTGAAAGTGAAGTCATCAAAATGAAGTTCGCATTCTTAGGTCCCAAAACCCCTAAGCCAATTGAAGCACAATTCCAAAAACTTGAGTTTAAACTCCAATTTCTCCTAAAATATGATTATCATAAGGCAAAAACGTGATTTTTTTGTCTGACACTTGAAAAACGGGGTTAAACGCCATTTAAGGTGTTTAAACACCAAATTCTTGGCTAATTCAAATTCAATGTTCGAAAACTTCAGTATAAAAGACAATTTCTTCTTAAAAATGATATAAGAATCATGGAACTCAAAAAAAATTCAGACACTATTTAATTCCTCTAAATTGCAAAATCTTGGTCTTTTGAAAATCTAACTACTTTGTGCATAAAATGGACTTTCTTTCCTAAAAAGTCATAAACCGCCATTTTTCTGTCAAGAATTCAGAAAATGACAATTTTAGATATCAAAATATTGCTAAGTAGTCAAAAAACGGATTACTAAAGCCAATTTCATGTTTTAAAAAAAGTTATTGAATATTAGATTGTTATAAATTGTTCTTTTAGGCCATTGGAGTTATACACATACAATAAGGAAGCCGCGTCTTCATGGACAGATCGTTGAAGTCAAAACTCAGCTGACACATCGAGACTACTTGAACCTTTTGTCCCAAAAAGACCACTCCCATTTCACCGTTTATAAGAAAAGGCGTTGTTTTCTCGACAACAACCAATATTTCCAGCTGGACGTATACAAGTCGCCTTGCCATCCAAGGTAAACGACAGAAAAATTTTTTTTCTAATATAACCAGACGTTCTAGATGCAACGGATTGATTCTTCTTGAAACATATTCTGCTCTTGAGGACGGCAGGTTGGAAGAATGTATGCCCAAGTTTCTACGCGTTTTATCCGAAGTGACCGGAGATCCAACCTACTCGATGTATAACCTTTCGCTTCGAGAAGAATGGACGGCCTCTTCGAAATTCTGCCACGATTTCAAAGCGGTTCTCTCTCTCAACAACGGTCACGATTCTCCTGTTAATGGCCAAGGCTCTGAAAACCCGATCGTAAATGGAAATTAACTCGTACCTGTAAAAAAGAAGAAAAAAAAATCTATTCCTAGACAACTAGTCTATTAGACCGTTTCATATCTGTTATTAGAATATTATAAAATCAAAAATATTTTTCTTACTAGAGAAGATAAATTTTCTTATTCCGCCTTACCGTGGCAGAAAGGCGTCATCAAACTTATTAGCATAGATTAGATTTTTAGCCAATCGATGTTTTAATATTCTATTTTTAGAAAAACCATTTTATTCAACCCAGACTTCAATCTTGCCAAAATTTGATAAATTCCCATCCCAAATTAGCTTTGTTATTATTAGAATTTTATTATAAAACGTATTATTAGTTTTGTTAAAAGTTGTGCGGTCGCCCTCCCATAAAACAGTATTTGCGACTGCATTATTTAAAAAAAATTTTCTGTGCCTTTTAAAAAATTTACATAAGAAAAAAGTTGTATATTTTTCTCTTACATCAGACATATTTTAATAAGTTTCATTAAATCTACTTAAGGGGAACTAAAATGCATTTAATTACCTGTGGTATCAAAAAATTCTTTTCCCCTTTTATTTTTATATAATTTTACTAAAAGATTTAAACCTTTTAGTATTAGAAAAAAAAATTTCTCTATGAAATTGTTGATAAATTTTTATCTATTCAAAAGTACTTAATTTTCAAGATCTCTTTTGTTTGTTTGAGATTTTTTATAATTGCTTAATAATTTAAATAAAAGGAGAATCTCTGGCTAATTGATGACCTTTTTTTTCTTGTAAATTTTTCTGTCGGCTTTTAGATAAAGAAGACTTTCTACCAAGTTGCACTTCTGTAGAAGCGAATTTTATTGTATTTCTGTTCATTTTTTCACCCACATTGTTTATACTTGTTGTATTATGAATAAAGTATTATATAAAATAATTTATTTTTTGTTCAATAAGAATTACTTTCCACTACAAAGAGAGGGAAAAAACGCAGAAACGAGGGAGAAAAGGGCTTTTTCTTGTCAAAAAAAGATAAATATGTGGGGAATCTCATGGAGTGTAAAGTTAGAAAGATGAATGGTTTGAAATTTTGATGACTAGTACTGGTTTGAAGAGCTTCCAACGAAAACTTCCTTAAAGAGAAGTATATAGGAGGGGGAAGTATAACGGAGGGGACGTAAAACGTAGGGGGAAGTATATGGGAGGGGTAGTATAAAGGGGAAGTATAGGGAGGGGTAGTATAAAGGGGAAGTATAACGGAAGTATAACGGAAGGGGATGTATAAGGGAGGGAAAGTATAAAGAGAATTTTCAAGTTCTTTTTTTTCAAAAATTTTCAGTTTTCGAAAAATTTTTTTTTTTTTCAAAAATTTTCAGTTTTTTTTCGAAAAATTTTCCGGGTTTTCCTTTTTTTTTTTCGAAAAATTTTCTTTTTTTTTTCGAAAAATTTTCCGGGTTTTCCTTTTCCTTTTTTTTGAAAAATTTTCCGGGTTTTCCTTTTTTTTTTTTGAAAAATTTTCAAGTTCTTTTTTTGAAAATTTTTAAGTGTCAAGTAGAAATAATGGGCTCTTTGGCCTAGGGATGTGCTCTCGTAAAGGGTAGAAGTACGAAATTTCTCCCTACTAAAAAAAAAATGTGGCAATTTTTTACACCAAAAATTCTTAAAAAATATAAGGAGTAATTGGTGAAAATCGGTCCAACGGTTCGGCCGCAGCGAATTTTTTAAAATTTCAAACAGACATATCTCTCGAAATTCAAAAATCGCCCTCGTTAGTTTCTTGTTCACCGGCTAATGAAATTTGTGTGAAAATTTGGTGAAAATCGGATGAAAACTGTGGCCGTAAAGTGTTCCGGAAAAAAATGGTACGGCCGGCCGGCACCACAGACAAAGTTGAGATCGGTAAAGATCAATATTCGAATTGACCCTCCGGGGTCTGGAAGACCCTTCCCCAAAAACCCGACGTGGAGGGTATCACAATAACTTCTTTAAGGAAGTTAAAAAGATAAATATGCATCTCATGGAGTGTAAAGTTAAAAAGATGACCAAAAACTGGGTTTTTGCGCTAGAAAACGCCCATAAATTCGGCCTACATGTGCAATTTTTATTATTATTTTATCATGTGGTGTTTTTATTCTAATATGAAATTTCATTTTTAAACTAATAAAAAACCTAGTTTTTATATTTTGGGCCTTAGATTTTTTAATTGTTTAACGTGGAAGGAGTATTTTGTCCAAACTCGTATTTCGATGGTCTTTTCGGTAAGTTTATTGTCAGAAAAAAAATTTATGTTTTATCAGATTTGTTTTGGAACTGCGTGTTTTTCTGTGAAATGAGAAAACTGAAAATAATCAAAATTTAAGGCATTTTTAATTTTTTCACCATGAAGGTAACTGGTCCTCCTGAACACTTGTTAAATGGTAAAATGTTTATTTGGTTGCTTTTTAATTTGTGTGTAAGAATGAAGCAGCAGTTGGAGCTGGCGACAACGAAATGTGGCTCGCTTCAACAAGAATTGGAAATGATCAAAGATAAAGTGAGAAAAAGCTCAAGTCAAAGTGCCATCAAAGTTGAAGAATCTGTAAGTTTTTCCTTTTTTAAATTTAAATTAAAATTGTTTTTTAGAATGATGAGCCTGAAATAGAGGAAAGCGACAAAAATAGCATTTCTGGCGATTTTCCGATGGGTTCGGAATTCGATAATGAAGTGCGGAAATTTTTTTTGGAAATGCCTGATGGAAATTCGGAATCTCGTCGTCCCTTGTCGGCATCTTCGGACTCTTCAGATGTCAAAAGTACAAAATCGAAGCAGGATATTATCAACATTTTTTAAAAGGCTTGAAACTATGGAAAATAAAGAGGAAAACTCAGAGCCAAGTTATGAATCGAAATTAACCTACGATATCGACAATTCATCTTTTATCGAAGATGAATTTGAAGACGTCGGAGAATTTTTTTCTTCGATTCAAAATGAGGAAAACGAAGAAAAAGAGACCAAAAGTAACATTGAAAATCTTAAAATCAAATATAAAGAGACAAAATTGAAACTTCGATTAAGAAATCCCTTTCTAAGATAAAACTGACAAAAACTAAATCCTCAAAGAACTTAAAAAATAATCAAAAAAAGAAAATAAAACATGTCGTCCCTGTCAACGATGTTATTAATTATATGAAAAAGAACACAAAAAGAGAGAAAATGACCAAAAGTATCAGATCGGGAAATCGTAAAGAAACAGATTTTATTAAGAAAAATTTGATAATGAATCCTAAATAAAAAAGTCGAAATCAACCGTTTCAGCGCCTTTGATTGGTCAAAAAAATGTGAGGAAAATTTCAAATGGATTTTACCGACAGAAAATAATGTCGAGAAAATCCCACCTCCACCGCCTCCTCCACCACCGCCGCAAAAGAAGCCGAAAGTTGAGCAGATAAAAAAATCGAGCTTCAAAAAAAGTCTAAAATTAAAATTGAACCAGAAAAGACAAAAATTGAGCAAGAAAAGACAAAAATTGAACAAGTAAAGACAAAAATTGAACAAGAAAAGACAAAAATTGAACAAGAAAAGACAAAAATTGAAATTAATAAAAAACCGAAATTGAAATTGATAAAAAGCCAGAATTAGTCTCTTCGTTAGTAGCAAAATTAAATAATGTAAAAAAACATCAAGAACAAAGAAGCTTAATAACTATTCCAGAAAAAAAGTTGCCGAAAAAAGTTGAAGAAAATTGAACAAAAAAAGACTCAACCTAAGATCCTCGATCGAAAGAATGAATCAAAGACAAAATGGAGATAAAAGTTGAAGAAAAAATTGAAGTAGAAAAAAAGCCTCTTCCTATGACTTTAAATGGGCGAAGGAATGAATCAAAAGTAAAATTGAGTCGAAATTACCAGAAAAAGTACAAAATAATTCAAATTTAAAGTAAACGAGTCAAAAATGAAAAATGAAGTTGTCAAAAAAGTCACTTTGTTTGAATCAAAAAATTTTCAAAAACAGATTCAAAGATTGAGGCGAAAATCGATCGTAAAGTTTCAATGAAAGAAATATTTAAGCCGAAAATCGATGAAAAATTAAAAGGGGTGCAAAGTTTTCATTCGAAAGTTGGGAGTACTTTGATGCAAAAAATGAGTAAAACGACCTTTAATGGTGAAAATACGATTAAAAGTTTGGCACTGCCGAGTTTAAAAAAGGATAAAAATTTTGAGAGATTTAGTAAGATACCGTTTATTGTGGGACAGTCTACGACGAAAAGTTATCATATCGGTTTGAACATACAGCAGACTCTTTCGCTGTTTAAGCTGACACCAAGTTTGACTTCTCTATGCGATAATGAAACGAAGCTAGAAAGATCGCCGGCCTTCACAATACTTGTGCCTGAAAGAAAAATGAAGAAACCATGCGCTGCATGCGTTAATCCTCAGGAATCCGACGAAGAAGAAACCAACGATCCATGGTCGATAACTGAAAAACTTCAGAGCGACCAAAGAAGCCGTCAGTTTTCTCAATGTAGCTGCTTACCCGGAAAACTTATGAGCTTCCATGAAGTCTTATCGCAGATGTTTCAGCCTGAAAATACTAAAATGTTCAATACTATCAAACCGAGGTTAGCAATTTATAGTGCGTATTTGAATAATCTTTTTTTAGGAAGATAGCTGAGTCTCAAAAATCTTGTGCCATATAGGGAGAACAATGCATTCCATCACTTGAAGCTCCTGAGGAAAATTCAAAAATTGCAGGAAACTTTTGAAAAGTCGTAATCGCAAACGTGCTGCGTAAAAATTATAAAATAAACAAAGTCATGAAAAGCTTGATTTTTATAAGAAAAAACTTTAAATTCAGGTCTAAAACCCAAAAACATTGGTTAAAAATTGACCTTAACCTCTACTGTATAACCTAAAAAGATAAAACTCTGGGAGCTACAGATAGCAGCACATTTGTGGTTTTCCCACTTTTTTATTTATACAAAATAACCTGATTCACTTCATGACCTGTTTTTGGTTCTTCTGGGATCAAGACAGTCCTGAATCTCGCTCATCGTCATTCCTGTGGTATTCGGTATAAAAACCAAAATTCCGATCCCTCCTGAAATCGCAAACAGGCTCACCAAACCGAAGAAACCCCAAGAACCGATCAAGATGGTCAACTCCGGAAACACTTGCATAACAGCGAAACCTAGCAGAGAGCTCAAAACCCCGCAGAAAGGCATAGCGATGCTTTTATTTCAGGAAGAAACATTTCACTGGTGACAGCCCATGCGAGTGGTCCCACTCCTTCAAATAATCAATAAAAAAAATTAAATTTAAACAAACTTACCATTGCAGAAAAATAATAAATAAGATAAAAGACTGAAAAGTGGTAAATACTCAAGCTTGGAAGCAATCTCATAATTTCCTTCGACTAAATAAAAATAAAGAGACAGAAATCCCTTTAACAAAATGTAAAATTGATATTTTTACAATTGATATCTTACGACTGAGATTCCTGCTCCAAAACTGGCAACAACAAGGACAGGTTAGCCCAAATTTTCTGACCAAATAAGGCGAAGGAAGCGATGCAAAAAGTTGAGATGCTCCAACAATCATTGAAGCATATTCTGGCTTAGTTTCATTTGTGTCTTTGAAAATATATCTTGAGCATATGCCATGATTGGCTGGAAAGCACCTAACTGTTGAAGAGCAAGCATCATAAGGCTGATGGAAAGCCCTTTTATAGGTCCACGTTAGTAAAAAGAATTTCATCGTTGGCCAAAATTTTTTTTGGGAGTTTTCAGTACACTTTCCTAAAAATAAATGTTGAAAATTCTTTTTTTAAGTTTTACTTCAATGTCTTTAAATTCGTTTTGAACTTCTGCAGGTTGCAAATCTCCGCGGAACCAACATAAAGAGTCAACTGCAGCTTTCTTTTGTCCTGAAAGCACAAGATAAACAGGGCTTTCAGGTAAAAAGTAAAATAAGATCATAAATAAAATGATTGTCGACCAGGATATAAAAATGAGGACTAAATAGCTCACATATGGCCCAACACAATATTCAATAACATATCCATCGCCAAAAATGTCTTAAGAAAAGATCCCATCGATCCTCTTCTTTTACCTAAAATATTTATTAATTAAAGTAACTTATGAATGATCTTACATCTGAAATTTCTGAGACAAAAATGGCGATTCCGGTAAAACACCCTCCTAGTCCGACTCCTCCAATGATCCTTGCCGCGCAGATGCTGTAGAAATTCTGCGAAGCGCATAGTATTAGCCAAGATATGAATATAAATGAGGCGAGCAATTGATTGTTCTTTTTCGTCCAAAGCGGTCGTTGAAGATGGCGATAATGATAGGTCCGAAAGCAGCGCCGATGTTGTAAATCGATCCGGCCCAAGATTCTTCGCTCGGAGTGATCAATGGTTTTTTCTCAATATCGGAAACGTCGGCGATGTCCATGCAGCGATGCACCCACATGAAATATAAATAGTACTCGCTACAAAATTAAACAAAATTCAACAAAAAACCTTACAATAATTCCGGACATATAAATACGAAATGATGAAGCTTTCCCATCTTGATCTGCTTTCCATGGTCAATGAAAGAATAGAGGAAACGTTCAATTTTTTGACCTTTTTACCCAATTTTTTATACCAATAGATGCTATGTTATGCAATAGCAAATGTCCACTTAATTGATATTTTATCTATCAGTATATTTGCAAAAGATTATAATTTTTAAGCAAGTCATATTAATAAACTTCAAAATATATAACGCAGCTCCACAGCGAAGGGAAAGGGCTGGGAAATGCTTGGGTTTTTCATTTTTTATCTTTCTTCAAATAAAACAACAGAAGAGGGAAAACAAAAACACATTTTAGGAGTCTTAAAACAAACTTGTTTTATTCAAAAAAACAAAATTATATACAAAAGAAACATTTTCATCTCTAGATGTAACGAGATACTCCAAAAAAAAAATAAAAACTGGTAAAGGATTTTATTTTAGTGTTTTACCAACATACCACTCATACCCCAACATTAATACATTCATTCTTATATTTTAAACATCGATAAATAATTCTCTTTTTAAATGTTAATATTATAGATTAAAGCATGTTAAAAAATAATAAAATTTAGTGCAATTCTACGACTTTGGGGTTAAAGGAGGGGGAAGACTAATTAAATTGCTTTTGAGCTAATAAAAATGAAAAAAGCTTTGAGGGAAACGAAAAAATCGGTAGCAAATAATCGCAAAATTTCGCCTTTTTTTTGTTTTCTTTTCTCGTTTTCTTCAGTCTTTTCCTCTATTTGCTACCTTCTATCCCCCCCAGACAGAAAAAAATGACTTTTATACACAAAAAAAAAATATACATTAAATGTTCAAGATTTCAACTATGTTGATTTGAATACTAAACATTTTATTTAAAAAAAAATTGTCTTAAAAATTAGTAAAATAAAAATTATTTAAAAACAAATAAAATATACAAAATAAGAAAATGAATTTTATAAAATTCTTTAATTTATGAGAAATAAAACAAAAAATAATTTGAAGTTGGAACTATTCTATAATGAAGGAAAAAAAAATATCACAAGGAGAAAAAAAAATAATATCGAACACAGTCTAATATGGTAAATTTTAAATAAAATTTTACCTTTGGGTGTTAACATCGACTGTTATACAGGGTGATCAATTTTTAGAAAAAAAGAAGTTAAAAACTGTGAATTTCATTAAATTTTTGGCGTTTTTAACCTTAAAGTTGTCAAAAATTTGGTTCTAGGACTAGAAATTTTTAGAAGATGAATTTGTGATGGCTTTTATTGCAGCCTTCTTTTAAGTAAAACATGCCCATAATACAGTTGAACCCTGTATAACAAAAAAAATAAAAAACAAAAAAAGTCGATGGACAAATCAATATTTTTTTAAGCTAATTCCTATACACACAAAGCTAAAACTATTGGTATTCGTCTTTTGC
>JACGAQ010003898.1:0-22690 GCA_014119065.1 Orius insidiosus | reverse complement strand
TTCCGCAATATCTGCAAAAAAGGCACGGAAACTCATTGAAAACGCCAAAGCGCCATTGCTCCAAATAGATTGAGGTAACGCCTAAAAGATGTTTCTCCCCAAACGTCAGGTAAAAACGCCTAAAAAGGTGTTTTATAACCAAAAATAACCCCTCCCTCTCCTCACTGCAAAACGAGTGTTTCGCGGACTAAAACCGCGGAAAAGCCCAAAAAAGAAACGAGAAAAACACCTAAAAAGATGTTTCCCACACAAAAAGGCACGTGAAAACGCCTAAAAAGGTGTTTCCTCGCAAAAAGTCAAGTGAAAACGCCTAAAAAGGTGTTAAAAAAAGTCGCGTAAAAAACACCTAAAAAGGTGTTTCTTAACCGAAAAGAACACCCCATCCCAGTAAAACGAGGGTTTCTCGGACTAAACCGCGGAAAACGCCCTAAAAGTTTTTGCTCGCCAAATAGATAGAGGAAACGCCTTTCTCACACTAAGCGTGCCTATTAAGATGGTTCTAACACAGAACATCTGGTAAAAAACACATAAAAGGCGTTTCACGAAAAAACCCTCCCCATAAAACGAGGGTTTCGCGGACTAAAACAGCGCTAAACGCCTAAGATGTTTGATCACCAAATAGATCAATGAAACGCCTAAAAAGGTGTTTCTCACACAAAACGTCACGTAAAAACGCCTAAAAAAGTAATTCTTAACTGAAAAAAAACCCCTCCCCGTAAAACGAGGGTTTCTCGGACTAAACCGCGGAAAACGCCCTAAAAAGTTTTTGCTCGCCAAATAGATCGAGGAAACGTCTTCCTCACAAAACGTACCGAAAAAAACGCCTAAAAATATGTTTCTCACACAGAACATCTCGTAAAAACACCGAAAAGGCGTTTCTTAACAACAAAAAAAACCCTCCCCGTAAAACGGGTGTTTCGCGGACTAAACGCCCGAAGATGTTTTGCTCGCCAAATAGATCGAGGAAACGCCTAAAAAGATGTTTCTCACACAGAACATCTCGTAAAAACACCTAAACGGCGTTTCTTAACAAAAAAAACTCCCTCCCCGTAAAACGAGTGTTTCGCGGACTAAACGCCTAAGATGTTTTGCTCGCCAAATAGATCAATGATACGCCTAAAAAGATGTTTCTCAACAGAACGTCTCGTAA
This sequence comes from Orius insidiosus, assembly GCA_014119065.1. Classification (NCBI taxonomy): domain Eukaryota; kingdom Metazoa; phylum Arthropoda; class Insecta; order Hemiptera; family Anthocoridae; genus Orius; species Orius insidiosus. The sequence goes on along the minus strand of JACGAQ010003898.1, from coordinate 21,540 downwards.
AAACACTTAAAAAGGCGTTTTTAACAACAAAAAACCCTCCCCGTAACGCTAAACGCCCTGAGATGTTTTGCTTGCCAAATAGATCAATGAAACGCCTAAAAGATGTTTCACACAGTACGTCTCGTAAAAACACCTAAAAAGGCGTTTCTTACAACAAAAAAACCCTCCCCGTAAAAAGAGTGTTTTTCGGACCAAAACCTCGGACAACTCACTTTAGTTATTTTTTTTTGCCAAAAGAAAACTTGGTTAAAAAAAAAAACCTTTTTTAAGGGTCTTAAAGAAAAGTCTTCTTCGCTTATAGCGCGACTGTTTTTGCGCCAAAAGGCTTTTTGTACCAGACCGTAGAAATTACAAGAAAGCGATTTACGATCCTCGTCCAATAAATTCTCGCACATCTCCTGTAGGTGTAACTTAAAGATAGAAAAGAAAAAAAATAAATTAAAAAAAATTCTTATGCTGTTAAACGAGGCAAGTCTTAAACGGGCGATGCTGTCGTTTGAATAATAAAGTCGGGACCGTCTAAGTAATAAAACTGGATCTGGGCGAGAATGCCCGTGTTATTGGCAAGCGATGGATCTCGAAGATACTGCGGGGGTAGTTATGGGTCGAAGCCGGGGTTGGGTGGGGAAGAGAAACGGTCACAACGGCGGGAGACGGAGTGGAAAGACGCCCACCTTAATAAAAGGGGTTAGAGGTCGCATCTCCTTTTTTTCTTCTTCTTTTTCTACCTGGTTTCTCAAAGGGGGGAAAAAATCACAAGAGCATTGAACTGAAACGGATGACCCAATTTTCGATGTCTGCATTTGAAAATCTCGGATTATATGACTTAAGATTATCGAAGACAGAATTACCATCCTAACATTCAGAGGAATTCTATTTAAGAAAAAAAGTTATGAGAATGAAGTCTAATTCAGTTTGTCAGCTATTTCTTTTGGCCAAGAAACTAATTTTAGGAGGTTTTCCACGGTTTTAGCCCAAAAATACTCGTTTTACGGGGAGGGGGGTCTTTTGGTTAAGCAACACCTCTTTAGACGATTTTATGGTACGTTTTGTTCGAGAAATATATTTTAGGCGTTTTTACTATACGTTTTGCGTGAAAAACAACTTTTTAGGCGTTTCCTCGATCTATTTGGCGAGTAAAAACTTGTTAGGGCGTTTTCCGCGGTTTTAGTCCGAGAAACACTCGTTTAACGGGGAGGAAGGGTTCTTTTTGGTTAAGAAACATCTTTTTAGGCGTTTTTGCTAGACGTTTTGTGAGATAAACAACTTTTTAGGCGTTTACTCGATCTAATTGGCGAGTAAAAACTTGTTAGGGCGTTTTCCGCGGTTTCAGTCCGAGAAACACTCGTTTAACGGGGAGGGGGGTTCTTTTTGGTTAAGAAACAACTTTTTAGGCGTTGTTGCTAGACGTTTTATGTGAGAACAACTTTTTAGGCGTTCCTCGATCTATTTGGCGAGCGAAAACTTTTTAGGGTGTTTTCCATGGTTTTAGCCCGAGACGGGGTGGGGTTTCTTTTGGTTAAGAAACACCTTTTTAGGCGTTTCTTCGATCTATTTGGCGAGCTAAAACTTTTTATAGCGTTTTCCGTGGTTTAGGCCGAATTAAGTTAAGAAACACCTTTTAGGCGTTTTTGATAGACGTTTTGTGCGAAAAACATCTTTTAAGGCGTTTCCTCGATCAAGTTGGGGAGCAAAAACATTTTAGGGCCTATACCGCGGTTTTAGTCCGAGAAACACGTTTAACGGGGAGGGGGGTTCTTTTTGGTTAAGAAACACCTTTTTAGGCGTTTTTGCTAGACGTTTGGTGTGAGAAACAACTTTTTAGGCGATTTTACGAAAACGCTTTGTGACATCATTTAAGGCGTTTTATGCTGAGTTCTGTCCACCAAACATTTTTAGGCGTTTCCTCGATATTTGGCGAGCAAAAACTTTTATGGCGTTTTCCGCGGTTTTAGTCCGAGAAACACTCGTTTTACGGGGAGGTTTTTTTAAGTTAAGAAACACCTTTTTAGACGATTTACTAGACGTTTTGTGTGAAAAACATCATTTTAGGCGTTTTTATGGTACGTTCTGTCCGACAAACACCTATTTAGGCGTTTCCTCCATCTATTTGGCGAGCAAAATCTTTTTAGGGCGTTGTCCTAGAAACACTCGTTTTCGGACAATGTTACTTTTGTTAAGAAACAAAATTTTAGACGTTTGTGCGAAAAACATATTTTAGGCGTTTGTACTGTTCTGTGTGAGAAACATCTTTTTCGGCGTTACTATAGACCATTTTGAAGAAAAAAACGTACTTTTTGTAAACTAGAGTCTATTGAAAGTAATTTTAAACAATAAATTCAACTCAAATGAAAGTCGAATACAAAAGGAATTTTTTTTTATTCATTTATAAGTGACCGAATCCTAATTAACTGCAGCCCTTTTGTCATCGGGGTTCTTTTGTCCGGAGCTGACTGAGCGCTTAACGGGTTAACGGGTGATTCAACTTGAAATCTTTCAGGATTCTTCCCTTTTTTTCCCACACGCAGTTTTTAAAACGAAAACTTTCAATAATCGGAGATGGAAGAATAAAAACCTGTTCTCGTACTGTCAGCATCTTTCAAATGCAGTTTGAAACTCCAGCATGCGCAGAACGTCTAACTTGTCAGGTGACTGATGATTGACGGACAAAGGATTCCAACGACGTCTTTGACGTCCTTCTGCGCATGCTCCAGGAGTTTCAAACTGCGGTTGGAACTAAGCTATCAATGCATTATCTTCTTGTCGAAAAAACACCCTTTTTTCAGGACTCGAAGCAGTCTCCCTTGATTTTTCGGCCAGAAACACCCAATTGGCCAGATCTGGATGCGCGACTTTTAGCAGTTCGCAACGATTTACCGACGGGAAAACGCCTTTTGTACTGAATTCTTAGGCGTTCTCCTCGATCTTCAGGTCGAAAAAACTTTTACTGAATTTTTAGGCGTTCTCCTCGATCTTCTGGTCGAAAAACACCCTTTTTACTGAATTTTTAGGCGTTCTTCTTTTGGTGGGAATCCCTTCTACATCGAGCAGTTTCCTTTAATTTTTCAGCAAACACCTTTTTATCGTTTTTTTTAGTAGAGAAACACCTTTTAATCGTTTTTTTTAGTGGACAAACACCTTTTATCGTTTTTTTAGTGGAGAAAACCTTTTATCGTTTTTTAGTGGAGAAACACCTTTAATCGTTTTTTTAGGGACAAACACCTTTTTATCGTTTTTTTAGTGGAGAAACACCTTTTAATCGTTTTTTTAGTGGACAAACACCTTTTTATCGTTTTTAGTGGAGAAACACCTTTTTATCGTTTTTTAGTGGAGAAACACCTTTTTATCTTTTTTTTAGTGGAGAAACACCTTTTAATCGGGTTTTTAGTGGAGAAACACCTTTTATCGTTTTTTTCGTGGAGAAACACCTTTTTATGGTTTTTTTAGTGGAGAAACACCTTTTAATCGGTTTTTTAGTGGAGAAACACCTTTTTTACAGGATGCTTTAATTTTATTCTTTACTAACCGTTGGCGTTAAGGTCATCACCACCGGTCGAGTAGCATCCGTTTCCTTCGATATTTGGGGGGTTTCTAAATTTTTGTTTGACCTTGGGACATCGACTTCCCAATCATTCGATCAGGTTGACGCCCTATCATCCAAAAAGTGGATCTTATTGGTCGACAAAATCATTTAGAGACTTCTCCATTTTAATGATGTACTATGGGTTGGGGTTATCTTGTTTCTTCATGAAAAGAAAGGACGAAGAAAAAAAAAGGGTCGAAAAGCAAACAGAGGCCTTTGCCATTCATGCAAATCCTGAATGGATCGGAAGGCGAGAGGATTGAAAGAGGAAGAAGGGAGAATCCTTCGGAATGCGCGCCTCGCCGTCTAGTCCCGCCGCGGGAGGGGGTCTCTCGGGTGGGGAATCTGTCGACATCAGACCGGCCGACGCCCACCGATAACCGGTTCACGATTCATCCCCAACTTTTTCGGCATATACGCGATTTTTCCTCCAGTTACCGCACAAGGAAAGAATACAAGAGTATACTTATATAATAAAAAAAAATGCTTGTTCTATAAGGTAAAGACGGCTTTGGTCAAACAATCGGAAACTCGGAACGATTAACATAAGAATCCAAGTAGCCAGAACCAGGGTTAAAAACCAGTTTCTTTGAGCTTTGGCGATAAATTTCGGTCCTCCCTAAAGAGGATTCGACAGAAGGTCGTAAGGTCGACGATTTCTCCAAAATCTCAACTTCCTTCAAGATTCCGCTTATCATAGATGGCTCTAAATCGTCGTTGATGTAATTAGCCGAAAAAAGGTGCTGCACTGTCGTTCATCCATCAATTACCATTGATGGCGAAGAAAACACTGGAAAGGCAAGACGAACCTTACCCAATCACACTGATTAGCTTTGTTCCAACTGCTAAGCATCCTTTAAAAAAGGTGTTTCTCCACTAAAAAAAACGATAAAAAGGTGTTTCTCCACTAAAAAACCGATAAAAAGGTTTCTACACCAAAAAAAAAAAAAAAAAAAAAATAAAAAGGTGTTTATTCACTGAAACCCCGATTAAAAGGGGTTTCTCCACTAAAATAAACGATTAAAAAGGTGTTTCTCCACTAAAAAAAAACGATAAAAAGGTGTTTCTCCACTAAAAAACCGATTAAAAGGTGTTTCTACACCAAAAAAAAAAAAACGATAAAAAGGTGTTTTATCCACTGAAAACCCGATTAAAAGGGGTTTCTCCACTAAAATAACGATAAAAAAGGTGTTTCTCCACTAAAAAAACGATAAAAAGGTGTTTCTCAGCTAAAAAAACAATAAAAAGGTGTTTCTCCACTAAAAAACCGATTAAAAGGTGTTTCTACACAAAAAAAAAAACGATAAAAAGGTGTTTATCCACTAAAAACCCGATTGAAAGGGGTTTCTCCACTAAAATAACGATAAGTAGGTGTTTCTCCACTAAAAAAAAAACGATAAAAAGGTGTTTATCCACTAAAACCCGATTGAAAGGGGTTTCTCCACTAAAATAACGAAAAAAGGTGTTTCTCCACTAAAAAAAAACGATAAAAAGGTGTTTCTCAGCTAAAAAAACAATAAAAAGGTGTTTCTCCACTAAAAAACCGATTAAAAGGTGTTTCTACACAAAAAAAAAAACGATAAAAAGGTGTTTATTTAGCGGTCGGAAAATCGTTGTGAACTGCTAAAAATCGTGTAAAGCGCATACAGATATGGCTAATTGGGGTTTCTGGACGAAATATCACGGGAGACTGCTTCAAGTCCTGAAAAAAGGGTGTTTTTCGACCAGAAGATCAAGCAGAACGCATAAACATTCGATAAAAAGGGTGTTTTGCAACCAGAAGGTCGAGGAGAACGCCTAAAAATACAGTAAAAAGGGTGTTTTTCGACCAGATCGAGGAGAACGCCTAAAAATTCAGTAAAAAGTATGTTTTCCCGGCGGAAAATCGTCGCGAACTGCCAAAAATCGAGGAAAGCGCATACAGATCTGGCTAATTAGGTGTTTCTGGCCGAAAAATCAAGGAAGACTGCTTCACTGAAAAAAGGTTGTTTTTCGACAAGAAGATAACGCCCTGATAGCTTTCTTCCAACCGCAGTTTGAACCTGGAGCATGCGCAGAAGGACTTGGACGTCAAAGACGTCGCTCAAATCGTTATTCTGATGTACAAATCCTTTTGCGCATGCTCCTGGAGTTTCAAACTGCGGTTGAAACAAAGCTTGAAGTGGTGATTTCTGGCACAAAAAAAAATAAGCAAGACTATCAAAAATCTGCAAAAAAGACCATTTTTGACGAAAGAGCGAATGTGAAAATAAAACGATCAGTAAGTAGATTCAGCCATCTTCGGAAAAAACGCAGCTGTGATTTCTTTCACTGCTTTTTAACCCTCCCGATTGCAATACCATAAACTTACGATTTGAGACAAGGCATAAAAAAAGAAGAACGTTTCGATTTACCGCGATTACCATCAATCGTTGACAGACAGAAAAACAAGGCTAACGTCTAGATTAGAGGTTTTACAAGTAGGCGTGTTGTATTTTCTCCCTCAGTTCCTTTTTCAAAACAGGATCGGGGGGGACCGTCCGGTGGTCCGTTTGTCACAGGAGTCTTAAACGTCCTTAAATTGCTTATATGGGCTCCCTGTATATTTTCTTGTCGGCATCCGTTTTATTAATATGATTAGACCTCGAGCGAACTTTTTTTTTTATATATAGACTTTTTTTTGCATTATTTCGCTTCCCTTTGTAGTGACTTGAATGCCATCTGTTTCTATATAATCTGACAGCGACTATTCTTCATTGAGAGCAAAAAAGATGAGGATCCTTCCCACTTTTTTGAGCAGACTTATTTAAAAAGGGACTTTTTATACGTTAATTTTTGTAATGAAAAATAAAAGGTGTTGAGAAAAAAAAAGAGGAAAAAGTTTTTCATTATCGAAAACTAACGTGACCGTATCTCAGGGAATCGATTAACACACATATCGACAAACAAAAGGGCCGGGGTTCCATCTCTAGAGGAGAAGAAAAGACAAGAATCGTATAGTAAAAAAAAAAAAAATTGAGGGAATCCTCTTTGTAATTATCTTTTCGAAGAATCTTCTTTTTAAGACCCTCCCTTCTTTCTTCATTCTGTCCATCCTAGATGCCTCATCTTGCGGTGATTAAACAAGTGAATAGAAAGGTAGAATAGAAAGGCCTTTGTTAATACCAGTAGCAGGTTTTCACATCAGGGGTCCCCCTTAGGGGAAATATTGAATCAAAAGACATTTTTTTTATAAACAACTGACAATAAACGAACCGTGAAAGGTAAATCTTAAGCCTTTTAACTCGCTTCCTTTTCTCATAAAAATTTTCTTTTCATCGATTCATCCGGCATGTGTGCTAAACGAACACCTACGAGAAAGAACGTTTTTAAAAAGGATCTTTAAGCGCGATGGTAATCTAACGGGAGAATCGAGAAATAATCAGCACAAGAACAAATGGAGAGTTGCGTGCGGGCAAAGGCGTAGTGGAGTTGCGTCCGGAGGAAGGCGTTAAGGTTGTAACCAGGAAAAAGGCGTTATGGAGTTGCGTCCAGGCAAAGGCTTTGTGGAGTTGCGTCCAGGCAAAGGCTTTGTGGAGTTGCGTCCAGGCAAAGGCGTTGTGGAGTTGCGTCCAGGAAAAAGGCGTTGCGAGGTTGCTTCTAGGCAAAGGCGTTGTGGAGTTGCGTCCAGGAAAAAGGCGTTGCGGAGTAGCGTCTAGGAAAAAGGCGTTGCGGAGTAGCGTCTAGGAAAAGGCGTAGTAGAGTTGCGTCTAGACCTTGGCGTTGCGGAGTTTCGTCCAGGAAAAAGGCGTTGCGGAGTTGCGTCTAGGAAAAGGCGTAGTAGAGTTGCGTCTAGACCTTGACGTTGCGGAGTTGCGTCCAGGAAAAAGGCGTTGCGGAGTTGAGTCCACGAAAAGGAAAAATGCGTTGTAGAGCAGCGTTCAGGAAAAAGGCATTGTGGAGGGGCGTTCAGGCAAAGGCGTTGTTGTGAAGTTGCGTTCCCACTATAATTACTGTAAGGGTGGGGAGAGGGGGGGGGGGGTGAACAGACGCTAAGTAGGAGAGGTGAAAGAGCGTACAGACGCTAATGATAGAGGAGTTACCTTCAGCTACTTAGGGATGGAAGATTGTCCATCAGTTGCTGATAAAGGGGCAGAGTTCAGATGCTGATTGGGGGTATAGGTGGAGTTGCAATTAGACGCTTAGACCATAATCAGCAAAGTAGGCGAGTTTTGCTTGAGCACTACCGTAGTAAGAATTCCTTCTTCAGGAGCTCAAGAGGCTTTATCCGATTATACCATCGATTATACCGATGTCCATCATCGGGCGTTCAGACTCTAAGCAGGGGAGATAAAAGAGCGTTTAGACGCTAATGATAGGGGAGTTACCTTCAGCTACTTTGGGATGGTAGAGTGTCCATCAGTTGCTGATAAGGGGGACGAGTTCAGATGCTAGTTGATGGCAAGGGTGGAGTTGCAATTAGACGCATAATCAGCAAAAAAGGCGAGTTGGGCCTGCGCGCTTCTCGCCAAAGGTGTAAGAATTCCTTCTTCAAAGCTCAAGAATCCGATTATTGCATACCAAGGATTGAGAGTCCGATTACCGCCTAAGTCGTCCAATCATTGCTCGTTTTTTCTCCAAATTATTGTAAAACGTGGATGATGTCCATCATCGGGCGTTAAGACGCTAAGCAGGGTGGTGAAACGTTTAGACGCTAATGATAGAGGAGTTACCTTCTGCTACTTAAGGATGGTAGATTGTCCACCAGTTGCTGATAAGGAAGAAGAGTTCAGATGCTGATTGAAAGCATGGGTGGAGTTGCAATTAGACGCTTAGACCATAATCAGCAAAGTAGGCGAGTTTTGCTTGAGCACTACTCGCCAAGGTAGCAGTAAGAATTCCTTCTTCAGGAGCATGAGGTTTTATCCGATTATTGCATACCAAGAATTTAGAATCCGATTACCGCCTAAATCATCCAATCATTGCTCGTTTTTTCTCCAAACTATTGTGAAACGAGGATGATGTCCATCATCGGGCATTCAGACGCTAAGCAGAGTGGTGAAACGTTAAGACGCTAATGATAGAGGAGTTACCTTCAGCTACTTTGGGATGGTAGATTGTCCATCAGTTGCTAATAAGGGGGCAGAGTTCAGATGCTAATTGATGGCAAGGGTGCAGTTGCAATTAGACGCTTGGACGCTAATCAGCGGATTAGGCGAGTTGGGCCTGTGCGCATCGCCAAAGGTGTAAGAATTCCTTCTTTAGAGTTCAAGAGGTTTTATCCGATTACTGCATAACAAGAATTTAGAGTTCGAATACCGCCTAAATCATCCAATCATTGCTCGTTTTTTCTCCAAATTATTGTAAAACGTGGTTGATGTCCATCATCGGGCGTTCAGACTCTAAGCAGGGGTGGTGAAAGAGCGTTTAGACGCTAATGATTGAGGAGTTACCTTCAGCTACTTAGGGATGGTAGATTGTCCATCAGTTGCTAATAAGGGGGATGAGTTCAGATGCTAATTGATGGCAAGGGTGGATTAGCAATTAGACGCTTGGACGCTAATCAGCGGATTAGACGAGTTGGGCCTATGCGCTACTCGTCAAAGGTGTAAGAATTCCTTCTTCAGAGCTCAAAAATCCGATTATTGCGTACCAAGGATTTAGAGTCCGATTACCGCCTAAATCCTCAAATCATTGCTCGTTTTTTCTGCAAACTATTGTAAAACGTGGATGATGTCCATCATCGGGCGTTCAGACGCTAAGCAGGGGTGGTGAAAGAGCGGACGCTAATGATAGAGGTACCATCAGCTACTTTGAGGTGGTAGTGTCCATCAGTTGCTAATAAGTGGGATGAGTTCAGATGCTAATTGATGGCAAGGATGGAGTTGCAATTAGACGCTTATCAGCGGATTAGGCGAGTTGGGCCTGTGCGCATCGCCAAATGTGTAAGAATTCCTTCTTCAGAGCTCAAGAGGATTTTATCCTATTATTGCATACCAAGGATTTAGAGTCCGATTACCGCATAAATCCTCAAATCATTGCTCGTTTTTCTGCAAACTATTGTAAAACGTGGATGATGTCCATCATCGGGCGTTCAGACGCTAAAGGGGTGGTGAAAGAGCGGACGCTAATGATAGAGGTACCATCAGCTACTTTGAGGTGGTAGTGTCCATCAGTTGCTAATAAGTGGGATGAGTTCAGATGCTAATTGATGGCAAGGGTGGAGTTGCAATTAGACGCTTATCAGCGGATTAGGCGAGTTGGGCCTGTGCGCATCGCCAAAGGTGTTAGAATTCCTTCTTCAGAGCTCAAGAGGTTTTATCCGATTATTGCATACCAAGGATTTAGAGTCCGATTACCGCATAAATCGTCCAATTTGACCATTGCCCTTTTTTTGTCTGTAAATTATTGTAAAACGTGTTCCGCAGTGGAAGATGTCCATCATCGAGATATCGAATTGGGATGCTTATAGGCGAAAATTGATTTCGGAAGATTCGATAATTTTTCTCGAAAGGTCGTGCCCGGTCGAAATATTGTTCGACGGCATCAAACCGTTTGAAATTCCTTCGCCTCGCAGGGATCACGCTCTCCCCGCGCTAATTACAGACTTGTCCCATCTGTGAGAGAGAGAAAAAAAGCGCCTAATTACCATCTCGTCATAATTGGGGCCTACGGATTTAATTGCCGGGAGAGACTTATCTCCGGGGAAAGAAGGTAAAAAAAAACCGTCGTTCTCCGTACTCAACCTCACGAGCGTTCGTGCTCATTGAATAAACACCGGGACTATCTCGACATAAAATCCCTTCCCTCTTTTTAAAACACGCTCAATCCGCCCACATTATCCACACTTAAAAATAAATAAAAATTTTTAATATTTTTAGTACTCACCCATTAATCGACGTCTGCGTCATAAAAAAGCCGAGGATGAACTTGACCAATGAATGATAGATTTGAGTCAATACGGAATTCGAAAGTCGACGGGACATATCGAGAAATGTTCGGTTTCCTCGTCCGGACGGAGTTGCTGGTAAATCCTGGCAACCGATGGAACGATGCATTTTAAGTTCACTCTGTACCACTGGAACAAAAAAAATTTCCATTTCATAAAAGAATGGCAAAAACTTGGAAGCTTCATAATTCTTAAACTATACGTCCTACGCTAAAAATGCTTAAGTACATTTTGATAGAGAATTTAGTCTGCTACAAATTTCATCTTAATACATTTTTTGCTCCGAGCAACAGTTTTCGAGAAAATCGGGAAGAACTAAAAAAAAACAATTTCCCGACTTCCTTCCAACAATTTTTGTTGATATTAAAAGTCTCGCTATCGTCTAAACTATAGGTCCCACGCAAAACATGCTGAAGTACATTTCGATAGAGAATTTTGTCTACTACAAATTTTATCTAAATACATTTTTACTCCGAGCAATAGTTTCCGAGAAAATCCGGAATAACTTAAAATAAAGCCATTCTCCGACTTTCTTCCAACAATTTTTTTACTATTAAAAGCCTCGCTATAGTCTAAACTATGAGTCCTACGCTAAAAACGCTGAAGTACATTTCGATAGAGAATTTTTTCTACTACAAATTTCATCTTAATACATTTTTTGCTCCGAGCAACAGTTTTCGAGAAAATCGGGAAGAACTAAAAAAAAAAAAACAATTCCCCGAATTTCTTCCAAAAATTTTTTTGCGATTAAGAATCTCGCTATCGTTTCTTCCGTTTAAGACTGAGGAGGAGGGTAAATTATGTTTTAAAGATCGAAGGTGAGGGAAGAAAAAAAAAAATCTACATTTAGAACGATTCTTGAGTCGTACCGTTTGTTTATAAATTGACTGTTTTTGGGATCTTCCACAAATGCCACAAAAAGAGGTTGGAAATTAATAGAAGATCAAGATTTACCTAAAATAATACACTAGGGAGAAAAAAAAAAAAAGAAGTTTTTTTCTCTTTTTTAATCTTACCCATCCTTCCGTGTAACTTATGATATGTAACTGATATGATGATGATATGATATGATATATATGATTATGATATGATATGATATGATATGATTATGATATGATATGATTATATGATATGATATGATTATGATATGATTATGATATGATATGATTATGATATGATATGATTATGATATGATATGATATGATTATGATATGATATGATATGATATGATATGTAACTTATGATATGTAACTTTTGGGATCTTCCACACATGCCACAAAAGAGGTTGAAAATTAATAGAAGATCAAGATTTACCTAAAATAATACTCTGGGGAGAAAAAAAATTTTTTTTCTTTCTCTTTTTTAATCTTACCCATCCTTCCGTGTAACTTATGCAAGGTTGATCCATGGAGCAATTCCCAAAAGTGCCATCGACCAATTTTGTGAAAAACCGTCGGGGACGTTTTTATAATTCAAGAAGTGTCACCGGGGCAAGACGGATGTCATGACTTCCAACCGTGTTTTCAAACTGTTTATAAGTCCCCCCCCCTTTTTCGCCCTTCTTTTTCCGGACCTATTTTCCTCCACACGAGCGTGTATGTTTAAGAAAAAAAAAAGGGGAACAACGGAGGATGGATTTGTTTTTCGTGTAATGGTATATAAATCTTTGAAAAGTGAAAAAAAACCGGATAGAGAGAGAGAAATAAAAGTTTTTGCGTGTCCCATTTGATTTCCGCAGAGGATTTGGGAAAAATCTGATTCTTTTAGCCAGCAACTACAGCCTAAGTCCAACCCGCTGTAATTGTGATTGCAGAGAGTCCATTGCGCTGAAATAGCGGTTGCAGAAAGTCCAACCAGCTGTAATAGTGATTGCAGAAAGTCCATTGTGCTGAAATAATTATTGCAGAAAGTTCAACTCGCAGTTATAGTGATTGCAGGGAGTCCATTGCGCTGTAATAGTGGTTGCAGAAAGCCCATCCCACTGTAATAGTGATTGCAGAGAGTCCATTGCGCTGAAATAGTGGTTGTAGAAAGTTCAACCCGCTGTAATTGTGATTGGACGAAGCCCATTGCGGTGTAATTGTGATTGCAGGGAGTCCATTGCGCTGAAATAGTGATTGCAGAAAGTCTAACCCGCTGTAATTGCGATTGCAGAAAGTCCAACCCGCTGTAATTGTGATCGCAGAGAGTCCATTGCGCTGAAATAGCGGTTGCAGAAAGTCCAACCAGCTGTAATAGTGATTGCAAAGAGTCCATTGTGCTGAAATTGTGATAGCAGAGAGTGTATGGCGCTGAAATAGTGATTGCAGAAATACCAACCCGCTGTAATAATGGTTGCATAAAGTCCATCCCGCTGTAATAGCAATTGCAGAAAGTCCAACCCGCTGTAATAGTGATTGCAGAGAGTCCATTGCGCTGAAATAGTGATTACATTGCGCTAAAATTATGAATGGACGAAGCCCATTGCGCTGTAATTATGATTGCAGGAAGCCCATTGCGCTGTAATTGTGATTGCTATTCAATCGAACATTTAAACAACCCAAATAATTCTGTGTGATTGAAAAACCGGATAAAGAAATAAAGTTTTTGCGTGTCCCATTCGATTTCAGCTGAGGATATGGGGAAAAATCTAATTTCTTTTAGCCTGCAATTACAGAATAAGTCCAACCTGCTGTAATTGTGATTGCAGAGAGTCCATCGCGTTGAAATAGTGATTGCAGAAAGTACAACCCGCTGTAATTGTGATTGCAGAGAGTCCATTGCGCTGCAATAGTGATAGCAGAGAGTTAATTGCGCTGAAATAGTGGTAGTAGAAAGCCCAACCCGCTGTAATTGTGATTGCAGAGAGTCCATCGCGTTGAAATAGTGATTGCAGAAAGTACAACCCGCTGTAATTGTGATTCCAGAGAGTCCATTGCGCTGCAATAGTGATAGCAGAGAGTTAATTGCGCTGAAATAGTGGTAGTAGAAAGCCCAACCCTCTGTAATTGTGTTTGTAGAAAGTCCAACCCGCTGTAATAGTGATTGCATAGAGTCCAACCCGCTGTAATAGTGATTGTAGAAAGTCCAACCCGCTCTAATAGTGATTGCAGTGAGTCGATTGCGCTGTAATAGTGGTTGCAGAAAGCCCATCCCACTGTAATAGTGATTGCAGAGAGTCCAACCCGCTGAAATAGTGGTTGTAGAAAGTTCAACCCGCTGTAATTGTGATTGGACGTAGCCCATTGCGCTGTAATTGTGATTCCTATACAATCGAAAATTAAAAAAACCCAACCATTTTTGTGGGGTTGAAAAACCGATTAAAGTAATCAAAGATTTTGCGTGTCCCTATTGATTTCAGCAGAGGATTTGGGAAAAATCGAAATTCAATTAGCCGACAATTACAGTTTAAGTCCAACCCGCTGTAATTATTGCAGAGAATCCATCGCGCTGAAATAGTGATTGCAGAGACTGTATTGCGCTGAAATAGTAGTTGCAGAAAGTCTAACCCGCTGTAATTGTGATTGCAGAAAGTCCGTTACGCTGTAATTGTGATTGCAAGAAGCCCATTTCGCTGTAACAGTGATTGCAGAAAGTACAACGCGATGTGATTTTGATTGCAGGAAGCCCATTGCGCTGTAATTGTAATTTCAATTCAATCGAAAAATATTTTAACAACCCATCCATTTTTGTGTACTGTTGAAATGCCGGCGAGAGAGAAGGAGAGAAAAGAAAAGTTTTTGCGGGTTACATTTGATTTCAGCAGAGGATTTGGCAAAAACCTAATTTTTTTTATCCAGATATTAAAGTATGTCAAGGTCGAACCCGCTGTAATAATGATTGCAGAAAGTCCAACCCGCTGTAATAGAGATTGCAGAAAGTCCACTGCGCTTTAATTTTGATTGCAGAATGTCCAACCCACTGTAATACTGTTTGCAGAAAGTCCATTGCACTGTCATTGATTTCCGCTAAGGATTTGGGTAAAACCTAATTTCCTTTTGGCCAGCAATTACAGTTTAAGTCCGCTGTAATTGTGATTGCAAGAAGCCCATTGCGCTGTAATTGTGATTGCAGAAAGTACAACGTGCTGTGATTTTGATTGCAGGAAGCCCATTGCGCTGTGTAATTGAAATTGCAGGAAGCCCAATGCGCCGTAATTGTAATTTCTATTCAATCGAAAATTTTAACAACTCATCCATTTTGTGTACTGTTGAAAAAACCGGAGAGACGGAGAGAAAAGAAAAGTTTTTTCGGGTCACATTTGAGTTCAGCTGAGGATTTGGCTAAAACCTTATTTCTTTATCCAGATATTAAAAGAAGTTAAGGTCCAACCCGCTGTAATAATGATTGCAGAAAGTCCATCCCGCTGTAATAGTGATTACAGAAAGTGCAACCCGCTGTAATAGTGTTCGCAGAAAGAACATTGCGCTGTGATTGATTTCCGCTGAGGATTTGGGAAAAAGTAAGTTAAGGTTCAACCCGCTGTAATAGTGATTGCAGAAAGTCCACTGCGCTGTTATTGTGATTGCAGGAAGCCCATTGCGCTGTAATTGTAATTGCCATTCACACTGAAAAAAAGCATTGTAAATTGATGAAACGCAAATTGTTGACTTTTTTTCATTGCCACAAGTAGTTTTTTCATCTTAATAATAATTTTTTTTCATTGAGTTATGATGGCATTGTTGTTACAACGAATCGTCGATTTTTAAATTGTACAACATAAATTTATTCGTTACCATGAATTTTTTCATAGCACCAACAATTATTTTAAAATGGGATAATGAATTCTGATTATCAAAATTACTCGTTGTTCTTGTGATTGTCTCAACAAAGAGTATGGTTAAAATAATGAACTATTTACATCGTTTTTAAAAATAATGAAACCAATCATACATTCCTATGTCTTAATTATTGAATTTAATGATTTTGCATTACTAAGAAATTAATGATACTTAATTACCGTAGTAATGAATTTTTTATCATTGTTTTAACAATTTTTTTTTTCAATAAACTTTGTTTCTTCATTATTAATTTAATAAATTTTCGAACGAGCGCTATTTGAGTGAGCGGTTTTGGTTTTGCCGCGTAAATTTAAAACAATTGATCTCTCTATCCAACATTACCTACTCATTTTACCAAACTGTTTTTTATTTATCAGTTTTATTTTTAATTTCTGTAATTTAAATTGTTTTTTTTTTTTTTTTTTTTTTTTTAATATCACGTTTATGCTGTAAAAAATACCTAAATACAAAAATTAGTTTTGATACCTACAGGTAGGTAGTCGATAACAACCTTTATTTTTTTGGGGGCCTAAAAATTTTTCGGAACACTTTACGGCCGTAATGTTTATCCGATTTTCTCTAGATTTTCCTTTTGTGATTATCTAGCGAAAGCAGACATTCATCGAAATTCGCCAAAAGCGGTGGAGATCATCTGTCGGTAGGTAATGCTGCGGCCATATATACCTACATCCGATCCTTATCAAATTTACACTAAATACTCTTTACCTATGTAATCCCGAATTCAAGTTAGGTAATAAATTCGATGAATTTTAGTAATAAAGTAGACAAAGTTTGGTTAGCTTTGTTAGCCACAGCGCCGTTTTAAAACCTTCAGACAGTATTATCTCTTCGAAATTCGAAAATCGCTCTCCAGAATTCTTATTCAAATAGCATTTTATGGGGGTTTCTAGAAGCTCATTTCCATATACTAGACGATGACGGTAAAACAAGAACTTCTTGAGGAAGTTAATTCTGGCAGAGTAAGTTATTTTAATTCGGTGTTTTTCCTCCAACCTGAGCGGCTAATTTGCTGTGGCAACGATGAGTTTGCAATTTTGACTCGCAAAGTGTGAAGGGTAAACCGAGTTGACTCGCATCCTATCCGAAATTTTGACGAAACCTCAAAATTTGAAAAGACCCCCCTGAAGGAGATGTTGCTCAAGATTGTTGCTATACCGTCTCAACGGTTTAACGGTTTAAAAATTAAACGGTCTCAACGGCTTTTAAAATCAAATATCAATGAATTAGTTCATTGTGTAAATGATTCATTTTTTACTTTTTTTTATTTTTAAAATCAGTACGTAAAAGCAATGAAATGATTCATCGAATCAAAGAAATCTACTTACAATTTATGTATTTATTTCGTCAAATTCATACTTTTGGTTTTAACAATAATGAAAATTTCGTACATAAGACAATACTTTTTATTAACTTCAACCCCTCCAAAAAACCGCGAGAAATCGTTCATTTGTCCTCCGACTCTCAAGCGAGGAAGTTCGTTGCCCTCTGGACAAGTTAGTGCGTACGCAGCTTATCTCCGAAAGGCACCATCATTAAGGTAAGCAATAAAAAATGTACAACTCGATATTATTATATTATTATCTTCATTATTATTTACAGCGACACCTATTTTTTCAGTCCAAATTTTAAAATGCGGTGCTTTTTATGCGTTTCGACCTTTCCTACTTTCAATGAACTGTATAGTCACCAGAAGCGTGTTCACAATTTAAATAGTAGCTCAGATTTTCATTGTGTTGAATGCACCCAAAAATTTACGCTTTTTAAAAGATACAAAAAACATATTTTGACAAAACATATAAACAAATCATTCGATTCCGCAAGTCATTTTACCCCTATGGAACGCAATTCACCCATTACTTCTCCAGTTCAACCCTCCACTTCATCATATAACATACAAACTCTACAAACATATAACATACATGAAAATCAGGCGTCAGATCCAGCTTTTTTTAATTTTCCCATATCATCAGATCAAGTCGATTATGACTATAATGCTCATTTAGAATCAATAGAAGAATCAGCCTTTCAATTTTGTTTAAGCCTTCACAACAAAGACAATCTTTCAAGAAAAGACGTTTATAATATTCAAAAATCTATAAGTGAAGAGATTATCGCCTATTTTAGATTTATTTAAAAATATTATAACCTGTCAAAAAAATCCGGATCAATCTCAATCCTTCCTTAGCGATATTATGTGCTGTATATCTAAACTAAGAAATCCATTCCAAAATTTTGACTCTGATCACAAGTTTTATACAACATTACAAATTAAAAATAATACCAATCACTATGAATCATGTTTCAAAGAATTCAATATATATGAGAAATAGCACCTGCACATAAAAATGGTGAACTCATACATAAAACAGTAAAAGCAAGTGGCATTCTGATGCCCTTAAAGTATCAGTTCAAAGTTTTTTTTGAAAAAAATAACCTTATCACGAGCACTCTGAAGTACATAGAAAGTTTAGAGAATAATAACAGCAAAAGATTAACCAACTTTGTTCAAGGAGAGCTTTGGAAAAGAAAAAAACAATTATACCCTGGTCAACTTTTGATACCATATATTTTATATATAGATGATTTTGAGATAAATAACCCATTGGGGACCCACGCATCTAAGGATTCCATTTGCAATTTGTACTATTCTTTCCCTTGCTTACCGTTTAGCGAGTCTAAAATTAAAAATTTTCTTGCTTCCTCCGTTAAATCAAAAGAATTAAAAAAATTTCAAAACGAAAAATGTTTTCAGTTATTGATTGAAAGCATTATTTCGTTAGAAACAGAAGGAGTAAAAATAAAAAATGAAAATACTATCATGAATATTCACTTTATATTAGGGTTAGTGGTGGGCGATAATTTGGGCTTAAATAGTTTCCTTAATTTTAGCAGTTCGTTTTCTAGCACCTATTTTTGTAGGTTATGCCAAGGGGCCAAAGATATTTGTCAACTCACATCTTCAGAACAACCAAACCTAATGCGTACAATAGAAAACTACGACAGTGATATAATTACCAGTGATCATGGAGTAGTGAAAAACTCGCTAATGAATAACATACCATTTTCATGTTGTTGACAATTACTACGCAGATATTATGCATGATCTGTTTGAAGGCGTGTGTCATTATGACCTTATTCATATTCTGAATTACTTCATTTATCACATGCAATTCTTTTCGTTAAGCACATTAAATTCTCGAAAAACTAATTTCGATTATGGCCCTACAGAAATTAAAAATACATCTCCAATAATCGAAGAAAAACATTTGAAAAAAAAAAACTCAAGATGTCAGCAAGAGAAATGATGACATTTGTTATCAATTTTCCCATTATGATCGGTGACTTTGTCCCCGATGACGATGATGTGTGGGCATTCTGATTAACCTAATCCAAATCATTGACATTTTGCTTCGTTTCGAAATTACCGAGGAGTCGGTATTACAATTGGAACAGAAAATCATACATCACAATGCAAACTATGTAATTTTATTTAAAGACACACTAAAACCGAAATTCCACATACTAACCCATTATCCGACAATCCTTAAACAGTCGGGGCCTCTGCGAAACATATGGTGTTTTAAGTTCGAACAAAAGCACAAACAATTCAAAACGTATGCACGCATAATAACTTCAAGAAAAAACATTTGCCAAACTTTAGCCAAAAAGTACGAATTAAAATTCGCCTATGAAATGACAACAAAAGAAAACACGGAAATAAATAATAAAAAAATCGATAAAAGCAGCTATGATAGCATTATAAAAAACATGCTAGGAGAAAAGGATATTCAATATTATTCTCAAATCAATTTGAAAGGTGTTTCTTACGAATCTGGGCAATTTATTTTACATATAACCGCGAAATGACCGTCGAGTTTTACGTAATCCGGGAAATCTTATCCGTTGGAAACAAGAAAATGTTAATTTTTGGCCAAAAAATACTATCACATGATTTTGATAACCATACATTGACTTACATAATAGATCCTAAAAAATATGGTAGTTTAGAATTCATAAGTATCAATGAATTGGCAGGGCCACCCATTCATTTAGTAAAAACAGCAAGAGGAATGCATTGCTTGAGGCCAAAAGATTATTATCATACATTAGGTTAATCATTTTTCCCCTCCCCCTACCAAATACTCTGTTCTCTTTCAAAGATACATACTTATGCAATAGGTACATTAACATACAATACATACAAACTCAACTCATACAGAATACAAAATACACAAAACAAAATACAAAATAATACAAAATACAAAAACTCTATTGAAAATCTGATCCTTCTTATACGTTCCAAGTTCCAAGAGTGAGAATCTGGATCGGATGCGCCTGCTCTCTGTTCCTTTTTCGTACGTAGTCCCGACTCCCTGGTCCCTACCTCGTGGCATGATGAACCCCCCTCCACCCGCTAACACGTAAACGCTGCGGCAGAACAGCGAACACAGTCTGAACTAAAGAACTAAAGGAAATAAGGAATCCAACCTCTCCGCATTGCATTCATTGCGCGTGTCACGTGAGTGCATTCAAGAATCAAGTTTTAAGATTCTCGCCGGCTTTAATCTACTATCGTAATATTCTTTATGCCACTTGTATAGCTTTTAATTAAATTTAGAGTATTTCATCGACACGAGCTCGCATAAAGTTGCAAACTGTCGAACGTCCTCAAAGCTTCGATCGCACCACGTGGTTGGGTGCGAAAGTCTTCAGAATCTCTCCGCTTAATCGCATTTTCGTAAGTTTTTTTTCTCTCTCGTTTTCTTCTTAGCTTTTGATTAAATTTAAGAGTAAATTTTCATCGTCGAGCGATCGCCAAAAGTTATAAACGGACAGTCGAACGTCCTCAAAGCTTCGATCGCACCACGTGGTTGGGTGCGAAAGTCTTCAGAATCTCTCCGCTTAATCGCATTTTCGTAAGTTTTTTTTCTCTCTCGTTTTCTTCTTAGCTTTTGATTAAATTTAAGAGTAAATTTTCATCGTCGAGCGATCGCCAAAAGTTATAAACGGACAGTCGAACGTCCTCAAAGCTTCGATCGCACCACGTGGTTGGGTGCGAAAGTCTTCAGAATCTCCGCTTAATCGCATTTTCGTAAGTTTTTTTTCTCTCTCGTTTTCTTCTTAGCTTTGATTAAATTTAAGAGTAAATTTTCATCGTCGAGCGATCGCCAAAAGTTATAAACGGACAGTCGAACGTCCTCAAAGCTTCGATCGCACCACGTGGTTGGGTGCGAAAGTCTTCAGAATCTCTCCGCTTAATCGCATTTTCGTAAGTTTTTTTTCTCTCTCGTTTTCTTCTTAGCTTTTGATTAAATTTAAGAGTAAATTTTCATCGTCGAGCGATCGCCAAAAGTTATAAACGGACAGTCGAACGTCCTCAAAGCTTCGATCGCACCACGTGGTTGGGTGCGAAAGTCTTCAGAATCTCTCCGCTTAATCGCATTTTCGTAAGTTTTTTTTTCTCTCGTTTTCTTCTTAGCTTTTGATTAAATTTAAGAGTATATTTTCATCGTCGAGCGATCGCGAAAAGTTTAAAACGGACAGTCGAACGTCCTCAAAGCTTCGATCGCACCTCGTGTTAGTGTGCGAAAGTCTTCAGAATCTCTCCGCTTAATTGCATTTTCGTAAGTTATTTCATTTTACAGGTTTTAATGGCATTTCTATAGATTTTTATCGTCAATTGATCTCGTTGCAGTGATCCATAATGGAAGATTGTTGCAATGAGGATAATAATTTTTCCTAAAGAGAAGGAATTGCTGAACAGTTTTCCTCTCACATCAAACTCTGCAGACATGTCATCGGAAATTGAACCTTTGAACGATGAGCTTGAATCTCTTTTAGGAGACTGGGGACTAAAGCATCTTTTACCTGAATTTATTAGTAAGTTAATGGTGTCTAAAAATGCAAGAACTGCTAATTGAAAACCTGACCACCTTTTTTCCTCTCTAATTTTAGACCAACAATTGACGGTTTCCATACTCAAAGAGATTACTCGCTCGCAGCTGGAAAGAATGTTAAGTTTTATCCACTTGGTGTCCAGTTCCAGTTGGAAATAAGATTCATAGAATGGCGAAAATCTATTGGCAATCCTGTGGTGTGTTGTGGTGGACTCCCCCCTCTATCGCCCTCTCGTCAATGTGGTACCTCCATTGACTCCATTGGCCCCTGACAACAAGGTCACAGTCTCCTGGTAAAAACCTTATACATATTATGAAACCGTAGCTTATGCATAATCATCTATTATTTTCAGCAACTTTATCTGAAATTTT
>JACGAQ010003897.1:0-22709 GCA_014119065.1 Orius insidiosus | reverse complement strand
TAATCGAAAAATTTTTTTTGGTTAAAAAAAAATTTCAATTAATTCTGTTTCTGCCAATTAAACTCGAAACTGATGGTTTTGTGATATAATCCTTTAGGAATAAATTATTGGACTTTTTTTTTTTCTCTCCCTCGTTCTATATTTCTGAACAATTTTTTGTCTCTTCCCCGAAGTCGAATTCCTTTGACTTAATTAAATTTTAAGGGATACATCGAGAAAAAAGAATCTCTCGTTTTCAATCTTCACGGAAGAATCTTCTTAGTAAAATAGAAATTTACATTTCGCGTCTTGAAAGGCTTTACGGGTAATCCCGAAAGGAATCACAAAGTAGTTAAAGGATAACGAAAAATGTGGGTTTGATCGAAAATAAGAAAACTGCCAATTTTGAAATGTCGATGTCCCGGAAAGGTTTTACCGCTACTCCATCAATCAATTCTTAAGCCCCGAATAAAGCTTTTCCGCGCTCTCTCCATTAAACTGAAAATATCATTTTACTCGTCTGTAAACTAGAACGATTTTATTTGCACATCTTTCCCCTAAAATTAGAAACTTTTGTGTTTTATTAAGAGAGAAAGAGGGAAAAAATAGAGAGGAGACTTGCCGAAGCAAGCGGACCTCTTTTACCGATCAAAATGTGTGGCGGGTGTGGTTTGAAGGCCTTTATAATTTAGATGTGCGGCTAATTAATTAACTTATATGATACCCTCGAGTCGGGATTTTGGAGAAGGGTCTTCCAGATCCCGAAGGGTCAAATTGAATATTGATCTTTACCGATCTCAACTTTTTAAATTCCCGTCGTTTGTCTGTGGTTCCGGCCGGCCGTAGTTTTTCTGAAACATTTTACGGCCACAGTTTCCAATCGATTTTCACCGATTTTCACACAAAGTTCCTGAATAATTGAACAAGAAATTATCATCTGCGATTTTTGAATTTCGAAAAAATGGAGATATGCACGTTTTCAAATTTTAAAAACTGCGCTGGGGCCGAACCGTTGTTCTGATTTTACCAAATTCTTACCAAATTCTCCTTAATTTTTTAAAAATTTTGGTGTAAAAAAAATTTCAATTTTCCACATAAATTTCATTTTAGTAGGTAAAAATTTCATACGTCCACCCGTTACGAGAGGGACCTCGCTTGGCCGAAAATCCCATTATTTCCTTGCTTATTTTAAAACTCAAAAAATTTTTAAAAAAACCTCCTTCCTCCTCCGTTATACTTCCCCTCCTTTATACTTCCTCTCTGTTATACTTTCCCTCCTTTATACTTCCCCTCCGTTACACTTCCCCTCTTTTGTACTTTATCCTCCGTTACGCTCCCCCTCCCTTTTTACTTCCCCTCCTATATTTTTTACTTTTTTTTTCTCGATCAAAAAACTGAGGAAAACTACCAAAAATCCTTTTAAAATTTTTTTTTTTTCTGTGAAAGCAAAGGAAAATTTCTGAAAATGTGATTTCTCTGTCTAAACCCTGAAAATCCTGTAAAAATAAGTTTCTCTTTCAAAACCATAGAAAACTACCAAAATTCTGTTAAAATGAGGTTTCTCTGTCTCAATAAAATTAAGTACCTAATATGTAAATAAACAAATTTATTATGTAAAATCTCTGTCGCGAAACGTGATTTCTCAATGTGAATACAAATGTTGAAAACGAAAATAATACCCTTTTCTCAAAATAGAATTTATATTTGTCTCCTTTTGCCTGACGAGACCTCCCACTGAAAGGCCGGAGATCTAAGTGATCTTGTAAATAAAAGTCTTCTCTATCTAAACGGTACGGGCGAGGGGATGAATGCGGCGATGGTAAAGGGCGGAGTCTCATCTTGGATAAACAATCAAAGTGCTTCTTCAATTAGTTTCACCGACGCGGTCTTTTCCGTCGTCTTCTCGCGAAATCCTTCGTCCAAACAAGGGCAGAAACATTTTGAAAATCAAAAGCTTCTTTTACCCTTGAACTCCAAGTTTGATAAGATTAAACTTTAAAATCTAGGTTACAATTTACTAAGTAATTTAATATAAACTGAATTTTCAAAATTAAGGCAAATTCGAATTAACTGTCTCTTTCGTTCTCATTTCAACTTCTAACTCTGTCAAAGAAAAGATATTGTATTACCCTCTTTAATACGGTTCTTTGTAAAAAGTGATTAAGTATCTGTGTCAGTAGTGCCGTCCGTCCGTCGCCAACTATTTTCGTAATCGTGGGTACGTTACAAAAATCTAATCTTCCCCCCGACGGTTCTGCTTCTCATAAGTCTTAATAAAATAAATTGGGTTAAAAACTTCTATTTACACGAAATGCGATTTAAAGTATTCCCAGGGGTGGGAAATTTAAAATAAAGTTTTATGCTCTTTTTAAGGTTGTTGGAAATATTATAGAAGACCGTCAAACGGATTCTCCCAAAGGTTTATAAGTTGTAAAAGAAATTTATATATTATTATATTTTCTATACAACAAAGTGACCTAGAAACAGATATGAAAAATCCAGGTTTCTTCAAAGGATATTTTATGTATAAAAGGGGCTTCTTTAACCGTGGCGCCCTAATTTTTACAAAAGTAGTCTATTTAAAATTGCTTTCTCGGCCAGAAGATAAAGAATTCCCTCTTCAATGGGATCTTAATCGACTTCTAATTTCATGGTGCTGTCAAACTTAGGACATTTGGAAAGGAAGGTACGGGCGAGGCTTGTCAGGACTAGAGAGGTAATACTCTGTATAAGGCGAACTTTAAAGCCTTCAGACGTTCTTAGAACTAACTGATGACTCTGGGAGGTACATAAGTTTACTTAAAACTAAAGAGAGAGAAAGAGGGGTTTTCACAGCTTACATTGCAAAAAGGGGTTTCTCAAAGAGGTAGATGAAGCCAAAAACATGGTGAATGCAGAAGAAACTTTTTCTTTTTGGGAGTAGGTTTTCAAGGAAGAAAAATTGAATGCCTTAGCCCAGTAAGGCCAGACGTAACGGGATAGAACTCCTAAATTTCCCTGGCGATTTTTGAAAAAAGCTGTGAAAGGAAGATTTTGATAAAATTTGGGGAAAATCGGGTGATAACTACGGCTGTGATGTGTTCTGGAAAAATGCGACTGCCCGACGGCCAAAGCGATAAAAACGGTTTAAAATTAGGGATAAAAAGGGTTTCCGCGGAGGGGGGAGCGCTGAAAAGGGAAAAGCCTTTCATTGCCGAAAACTGGATTTAAACCTGAAAATCCGTTCAAATTTTAAAAGACGAAATTTCGCTCTCTTAGCTGCTAACTTTAGCTTGTTGCTCAGGCTTAACGGTCAACGTTGTTTACTAATTTTAGTGAGCCCAGGGTGAATGAATAAACTTTCAACTAAATTTTCTCTCAGGCTATTTTTTTTTCTTCCGTGAAAAATTTTAAATATTATTTTCAAAGGAAAATTTTCTGATTTCAAGTTAATATTATGCACGTCTGATCACGTAAAAGAGGCTTTTGTGGTGGCATTACAGCCGTCATTTGGTATGGAGTATCGTTTGAATTCTAAATAACCTTTTTTATTTATATTTATGACAAAAGAAAGTTTTAAAAAAATGATTTTGTTGCTTGTCATGTCTGAAGGTTTACCTGATGCTACTGAGACATCGATTTTAAGTTACTATTGAACGAAAGGGTTTAACTCGTTTGTTTGTGGGGAAGGAGAGTGGGGTTGAGGTGAGTGAGAGTGGGGGATCGTAAGTTCCACGAATGTCGGCCAAAACTGGAGTCTACTTGTCGCCGCAGTTACTAAAACGCGACGAGCGGTCCCCGACCTCGTTTCATGGAGCCGGCGAGGTCGAGTTCCTTGCGTCAGTGGACGGTCGCGCTTGTCGCGTCTCTCTCCATCTTCATCATCGGACTTTCTTTAGGATGGCCCTCGCCGGTTTATTAAGGATGAAATTGACCGGGGAACCTATGAGCCTCACAAGCGAAGAGCTCTCATGGATGGTCTCGCTGCTGTACATCGGAAACCTCCTTAGTCCAATGCTCTCCGGGTTCATGATGGACAAATTTGGACGTAAAAACACTTCTTGTTCTCTCATTAGCACCTTTGTTATCCTGGGTGATTATCTACTACGCCACCGAACCTTACCACCTTCATGCAGCAAGATTTCTAGGTAAGCATCATCTTATCACATACTTCACGGAA
Organism: Orius insidiosus; assembly: GCA_014119065.1. Lineage (NCBI taxonomy): Eukaryota > Metazoa > Arthropoda > Insecta > Hemiptera > Anthocoridae > Orius > Orius insidiosus. Next base: position 18,571 of record JACGAQ010003897.1, on the reverse strand, counting down.
TATCAGGGGAGAACCTCGTCTCACCTTGACCTAGCTTTGCTGACCTAAAAGCTTTCAATATCGATCTCAAGAAACCGAAAGTCCCACACGTGTTACTCTTTATCAAAACAATCTCTATCCATAATTCAACTTCCATTTAATCAATATCTATTTCAAGCTACCCACAGCATTTTTAAAAGAGTTATCGTATTACCGGTTAAAAATGGACCAGAGAATCAATATCCATCCTTTGTCTATGGCGCCATTCTCCACTATTTTGGCTATTTACTGAAATGTACAGAGAGTTTTTTTTTCGTCCATTTTTTCCCTTTCGAATTTTAAAAATGCGTTTCTGTACTCAATATTTTCTCGTTAACAGAGGCAGGTGCTCTGAAAACCAAACATATGGGTTTGTGTGGACACTTGAGTGTCACTGTCCAAAGAGTCTGGAATTGACAACGTCAAGAGTAAATTTAATCGTTCGATTATTTGGATAGAAACATCGGATTTCAACCCACTTCTTCTCCGAAATCAAACTCAATTTTTTCACACCCCCCCCCCCTCCCCCACCGGTTATATAACCTTGCTGAAACGGAAAGCAATTTTGTGTGATTATAGTTAATTAACATTTTTTAGCCGTAATCAACAAGCAATAATTAAAAAGGATTTAGCGTTTTCCTCGTCACCCAAAAACTAGTTAATACTTGATTTTAATTTCAGTTCTAAATAATGATGGACGTCAGAATTATTTTCATTTTATCGCCTCCGGTTATTTTTTCGTAAAAATATTAAAGCTTCGGTTAGTTATTTTTGTAATATAAGCCCCAGTATTTTATAATAAAATCTATTTTGAAGTTTCGTTATAAAAATTTATTCTGTGTGCTGAAATATTTTCCTACCTTTCAAAAAAAAAAATTTTTTTTGGGAACTTAGTAAAAACAAATACAGGAAAACGGAAGCCGAAAAAAAGAGGAGAACTCCATAAATTTAGGGATTGTCTTTTGCCCGAAAAATAGAAGGAAAGGACCACAAAAGCGGTTTTTAAAATTTAGAAACCTAAACCCCGACCCCCGAGCCTAAGGGTGTAATTATAACCTTCTTTTAAAAAATTTTAAAATGTCCTGTTTTTTATTTTATGAAACTTTACTTCGGGAACATTTTCCGATAAAACTTCCTCAGTTAAGGAGGGGATGTGGTGAGGCTGAAGCGTAAACTTTTTATCTTTTCGAAGAATTGCCTACTACAACAAATATTTTAAAGGAATAATTTTAAAAAAAAAACGGTGAGATTTTTTTTTTTTTTTTTGAAACTTGTCTAATATGCATTTGCAAAATTCGATACTGCAATTACATTTTTAAGGAATCTTTCGAATTTAGTTTTTTTTTCAAGAGTAGGACGTAAGGGTACCTAGAGCGTTTTGATATCTGTTTCTTTTTTTCCGTACGTTTTACTTTTGTTAGCTAAGCACAATACTTATCACTCACTCGATAAAGAATCTCGAGGTCATAAAAACGTTCGATAGTTTTAAAAAGGATTTAGAAAATTTGTAAAGCTTCCAAACTTCAACAAGGTCAGCTAACTTTCTGTGAAGTATGTCTAATATTTTATGCGATGATATTGAAAAGGAAGTTTTCGTGAAATTTCAGGAGGTTCTGGAGCGGGACGAGTACTGTGACACCACTTTATTTAGCGGAGATCTCCGAAGCTAAGATTCGAGGTGCGACGAGTACGATGATCCAGCTGCAGACCAATCTGGGAGTTCTCGCCGCCTATCTTATCGGCCCAGTCGTCTCCTACAAGGCGTTGCGTTTTATTGTGGCTGTACCGTTCATTTTCGTCCTTCTTTGCTTCATGCCTGAAAGTCCTTATTGGCTGATGACTGGTAAACAGGACAAAGCGAATAAATCGTTGGCTTGGCTACGAGGGGTCCCTCTTCATTCTGAATGCCTCGATAAGAATAAAGGATCTTAAGTTAGCCGTCAAAGGTGCCAGGAGAGCAAAAAGAGTTATAAAGACCTTTTTTCCAGTGCTGGAAATCGAAAAGCTTGATTGTGGAAATGCTGTCTTTGCTACAAAGAATGTCAGGGATAAGCGCCTTGATGGCTTATTCGTCGACGACCTTGCCCGAGAAGAATGTCGGAATTTTAACGACGAACGGTTGCGTTACTGTTATGGGGGCTGTTTGGTTTTTTAGCGTTTTCAACGCGCTTCTTTTAGTGGATAAACTCGGCCGTAAGCCGTTACTTTTTATTTCAGCGTTGGATGCGGTTTCGCGATGTTCTGTGCCGGCCTTTGGTTCTTTTAAACTCGAACACGAGCTTCGATGTCGAAGACTATTTTGGTCCCGTTCGCGTTTATCGCGTACGGTGTCTTTTTCTCGTTTGGGCTCGGTCCTATCGCTTCGACCGTTCAAGGCGAACTGTTTCCGGCCAACGTGAGAGGGCGCGCTTCCGGCTTCACGTCTCTCGTCCTCGCCGCCACCTCTTTCGTCATGAACAAAATCTATCATTTTCTCGCAAGAACATACGGGATGTATAAATTATTGGATTTTCTCCGCCGCTTGCGTCGTCTCCGCCATTTTCGTCTTAACCGTCGTTATAGAAACCAAAGGGAAGTCGCTTTACGAAATTCAATTGGCACTCGGAAATTCGACTAAAGAAAACGAAAGCGAAGAGAACAAGGCCAATCTTGTCGACAGTTCTTGAGTTTTATACCATACAAACCTACCTTTTATTTTTATAATTTTATTTACTATAAAAATGACGCTAAAATCTTGTTTTATAACGTAATGTGATATTATAATATATTTAGGTGTATATTTTTTAAGGTAAATAAATTGTGATACCGGATCTTTATGACGTTTGTTTTTTTGTTTTCCTTACTAATCCAATATTGTAGGTAGAAAAGGAATCATTAAAAAATGATACGGACGGACGGCGGCCGGGCACCACAGACAAAGTTGAGATCGGTAAAGATCAATATTCGATTTTACCTCCGGGGTCTAGAAGACCCTTCCGAAAACCCGACGTCGAGGGTATCACAATAACTTCTTAAGGAAGTTAAAAGAATTAAATGAAAAATATAAATAAAAATACAATTCTTGGCACTCCGACCGCCAGGACTGGCCGTTTCAAATTATTATTTTTTTTTTTTTGCAATTTCTTTTTAAAAAAAAAAAAACTTAAAATTATACATAAAACAAAAATGAAGGGAAAAAATGCGTTCTACGGAATTTCCTCATTTCTCAAGCCCTAGTACGGAGAATCGGCCCCTCCAGTCCGTCGAGCAGAGTGGCGCAGTGGAAGCGTGCTGGGCCCATAACCCAGAGGTCCGTGGATCGAAACCATGCTCTGCTACGGATTTTTTTTTACATGCAAAAAAAAAATCCGTTAATCTTTCACTTTTATCAGTTTTTGTTTAACCCTTGAAAATTCAAATCCTCAAAAATTTTTATTTTGTAAAAAACAAAATGTTGTGCGTAAACATTTCAAGAACGCGATAAAGTTTTATTCGTTAATTAAAAAAATGGAAGAACCTATTAAGAACGTGAATATTTTAGAGATAAACGAGGAAATTGCTTGTTTTTATGAATAAAATTAAGCAGATAAAAAATAAAGTACTAGATTGAAGAGCTTCCAACGAAAACTTCCTTAAAGAAAAGTAAAAATATAGGAGGGGGAAGTATAACGGAGGGGAAGTATAACGGAGGAAAAAGTTTTTTCCGATTTTTTTTTAAGAAAAATTTTCTAAGTTTTTTTTTTCGGAAAATTTCCAACTTTTTTCGAAAAATTTTCCGCGTTTTTTTTCAGAAAAATTTTTAAGTTTTTTTTTCAAAAAATTTTTTTTCTTGTTAACTTAGCGCTTTTTCAAAAAATTTTCCGATTTCTTTGTTAATTTTTCCCTTTTTTCCCAAAAAATTTCTTAGTTCTTTTTTTCGAAAATTTTTCTAGTAGTATCAAGGTTGAATATGTAACAGGATTTTTGCCCAAGAGAGGTCCCTCTCGTAAGGCGTGGAAGTATGAAATTTCTCCCTACAAAAATAATAATTATGTTTAAAAAAATGATAATTTTTTGTACTCGAAAAAATCGTGAAGGAAGTTAAAGAGGCTTGTATCGAAAGCCAGAGGCCCCCGTAGTTACATACTTAAGGTTTGATGTTGTGGAATAAATATATAAATTTGACGAATGTTGTTGTCTTTCCACTTTTTTAAAGGGGTTGAAAAAATTTAACAACTCCTTGTCCGACCGGTTTCAATTTGTTTAATTATACAAATTATTTTCAAGGCTGGAAAACAAAAATAACATTGATGTAATAGGACGTAATGCACCTAAAATTTTTCGAAAATTACCTGTTTTTCACGGTTCTTAAAATAAATTTCCTTTAATACACATTTTACATAAAAATGTAGATGATGATTCTTCAAATTGAGAAAAAAGAGAATGAAAACGAAGAGTTGATTTGAGGTTCATTGACGGTGCGCGCCTAGAGTGTTGGGTGTCTCGATCGTGACGTTCTCGTGACGTCATGATCCGGTCTCGGAAGAGTGTTTGGAGCGACGTTGGAAGTTTCGGTGTCGTCATCCGTGGAGTTCCTTCCGTTGCTTAAGCAAGTAAGGTACTTGAGTATAGGTCGATTGTCGAAGTCGGTGTCCTTTTGCTTGTTTAAGCAGTCCTTGTTATCCGATTTCGTATACATTGCAATCTCGTAGGCCTCTTTCCAATCCAATTTTTTCTTCGAGTCTTCGATGTGTAGAATGTCTACGTTTTCGGTGATGGAAAAGGTGTGTCCAGTGGAAACCAGGTGCGTTTCAGTTCCGACCAGTTTTCTTCTCGGATTCGGTGATGGGTAGATGTTTGTCTCTTCTGACGGGGGGTAGGTGTTTTTTAATCTTTCTTTGAATTTCCTTCTCGTTTGTCCGATGTAAGTGGCATTATTGCAAGGACAGATGCATTTGTAGCAACCGCTTTTTTCCAATTGGTTTATTGCGTCTTTCCCATTCGACAGGATACTTCCAATGGTATATCGGTTTTTGTGGGTTAAGCTCACCCCATCTTTCCGGAGGATTGATTGTAATTGTTTTTTTTTCTAAGAATGGGATGGAGCAGTAACTTACGTCCACTTTTGTCGGGAGAGTGGTTACAGAGTCTACGATGAGTCGTTTTGTACGGTTTGAGAGTAGTCGATCGATCATGGAGCTGTGGTAGCCATTTTTTATTGCTAAAAATTTAATGGTGTTCAGTTCCTCTTCGTATTTATTTCTTGTTAGTGGAACTCGTAAAAGTCGGTCGATTAGCCAGTTGAAGCCTGATGTTTTGTGGGCCCATGAGTGATTGGAATCTGCTCGTATCATCGTGTCCGTTGTCGTTGGCTTTCTATAAATATTAAACTCGAATCTATTTTCTAGGATTTCTACCGTTAGGTCAAGAAAATTTAACTTACGGTCGACTTCCCTTTCGATTGTGAATTCTATATTTTGTGTAGACCATTGAGTTCGTTTAAAAGGGTGTCCAGTTCGTCGTTGGTGCCATTCCATAGACAAAAAATGTCATCGACGTATCTGGTCCAGACTAAGACTTTTTGGCGGAGAGTTCTATCTATTCTTTTGAAGAATTTCCTTTCGAGGTTGTCGACGAACATTTCTGCGCACAACGGGCTAAGGGGCGAGCCCATAGGCAAACCAGAACTGAAGTAAAATTTATTGTTGAATTTAAGGAAATTCGTTTCTAAGCATACTTTTAGAACGTGGCAAATGTCATTTCGGACGAATGGGTTCGTTTCTTCCTAATGAGGGTATGAATGATATTTATGACGTCAGAAGTTGGGACGTTTGTGAATAGGTTTTTGATGTCGAAAGAGATCATGACTGCCGTTTCTGGTACCTGAATGTTTTTAATTTTGTCTATAAATTCAATCGAATTCTGAATGGAGTATTTACTCTTAAATTTGCTTAGCTCCAGAATTTGTGAATTCAGGTATCTAGCGACTTTTTCGCCAGGAGCGTTGATATATGAAACTACTGGTCTAATGGGCATTCCAGGTTTATGCAATTTAATCAATCCATATAGTAGTGGTGGTCTAGCATTCATGGGGATCAGCTGGTAATCAATTTGAAACTTATTGACAATATTGTCACATATTTTTAAGGTGCTTTTAAGGCTTACTTTGCTCGATGTTGTTGGGTCATAGTTGACTTCTTTGAAATCGTTTTCTTTAAGAAAGTTCTCAGTTTTGTCGATGTAGTCTTTCTTATCCATGATAACGATTGTATTTCCTTTGTCCGCTTTTATGAATGTTAGATCCTTTTCTTTCAGTGTCTTTTTAAGGCCGGTGATCGTTCTTTGGGTTGTTCTACCTTGGGTTTGGGGCAAGGTACTGATGTTTTTAAGTAAGTTTGAATACAATGTAGTTTAGCTTCTTCTGAAATGAGGCTATGGCTGTCAATCGATGCAAATGTATCCGTCATGGTGGCTTCGTTCGGCTGGACTTTTGGAGCAAATTTAAACCTTTGTTCAAAAGTTCCATCTCGTCCTTGGTGAAGGTGTGGTGAGAGATGTTTTTGATTCTCTCATAAAATTTGAATTTTATCGTCGGAGTGTCCTCCATAGTCGAATGCTTTTTGTACAGCAAATTTTCCAGTTTCTTGTTTAGTCTGATCTGTTTTGATTCATTTATGTCTGGTTATGCTTCTTGTGGATAGATCGAGGATGTCCCATTCGATGGGAGATTGTTGGCCCATTTTAGGTGTATGATGTAGGCATAGAAAGCTGTGTTGTCTCTAATTTTGTAATGTTTTTTTATTCTTCTTTTAGGATAATATTCGTAATGCTTTCTTTTGATTTCTGGTCGCAATTCATGAACTTGATACGTGAGAGGACAAAGACTGGCATCACTTTCTTTTTGATACATTCTTTGATAAACCAGATGTCTTTATTTGCTCTAGAATATTTGAATTTTAGATTGCGATAGATGTCGCTTACCTCTTGAAAGTTATTGAGGGTCTTTAGCTGATCGATGGTATTTTGTTTTTAACTTCAAAATTGAAATCTCGACGTGATGTAGTCATAATTGAAGGTTTTGATGTTGTGGAATAAATATAAATTTGACGAATGTTGTTGTCTTTCCACTTTTTTTAAAGGGGTTGAAAAAATTTTAACAACTCCTTGTGCCGACCGGTTTCAATTTGTTTAATTATACAAATTATTTTCAAGGCTGGAAAACAAAAATAACATTGATGTAATAAGGACGTAATGCACCTAAAATTTTTCGAAAATTACCTGTTTTTCACGGTTCTTAAAATAAATTTCCTTTAATACACATTTTACATAAAAATGTAGATGATGATTCTTCAAATTGAGAAAAAAGAGAATGAAAACGAAGAGTTGATTTGAGGTTCATTGACGGTGCGCGCCTAGAGTGTTGGGTGTCTCGATCGTGACGTTCTCGTGACGTCATGATCCGGTCTCGGAAGAGTGTTTGGAGCGACGTTGGAAGTTTCGGTGTCGTCATCCGTGGAGTTCCTTCCGTTGCTTAAGCAAGTAAGGTACTTGAGTATAGGTCGATTGTCGAAGTCGGTGTCCTTTTGCTTGTTTAAGCAGTCCTTGTTATCCGATTTCGTATACATTGCAATCTCGTAGGCCTCTTTCCAATCCAATTTTTTCTTCGAGTCTTCGATGTGTAGAATGTCTACGTTTTCGGTGATGGAAAAGGTGTGTCCAGTGGAAACCAGGTGCGTTTTCAGTTCCGACCAGTTTTTCTTCTCGGATTCGGTGATGGGTAGATGTTTGTCTCTTCTGACGGGGGGTAGGTGTTCTTTTAATCTTTCTTTGAATTTCCTTCTCGTTTGTCCGATGTAAGTGGCATTATTGCAAGGACAGATGCATTTGTAGCAACCGCTTTTTTCCAATTGGTTTATTGCGTCTTTCCCATTCGACAGGATACTTCCAATGGTATATCGGTTTTTGTGGGTTAAGCTCACCCCATCTTTCCGGAGGATTGATTGTAATTGTTCTCCTATTTTTTCTAAGAATGGGATGGAGCAGTAACTTACGTCCACTTTTGTCGGGAGAGTGGTTACAGAGTCTACGATGAGTCGTTTTGTACGGTTTGAGAGTAGTCGATCGATCATGGAGCTGTGGTAGCCATTTTTTATTGCTAAAAATTTAATGGTGTTCAGTTCCTCTTCGTATTTATTTCTTGTTAGTGGAACTCGTAAAAGTCGGTCGATTAGCCAGTTGAAGCCTGATGTTTTGTGGGCCCATGAGTGATTGGAATCTGCTGTATCATCGTGTCCGTGTCGTTGGCTTTCTAAATATTAAACTCGAATCTATTTTCTAGGATTCTACCGTTAGGTCAAGAAAATTTAACTTACGGTCGACTTCCCTTTCGATTGTGAATTCTATATTCTTGTGTAGACCATTGAGTTCGTTTAAAAGGGTGTCCAGTTCGTCGTTGTGCCATTCCATAGACAAAAAATGTCATCGACGTATGGTCCAGACTAAGTTTTTGGCGGAGTTCTATCTATTCTTTTGAAGAATTTCCTTTCGAGGTTGTCGACGAACATTTCTGCGCACAACGGGCTAAGGGGCGAGCCCATAGGCAAACCAGAACTGAAGTAAAATTTATTGTTGAATTTAAGGAAATTCGTTTCTAAGCATACTTTTAGAACGTGGCAAATGTCATTTCGGACGAATGGGTTCGTTTCTTCCTAATGAGGGTATGAATGATATTTATGACGTCAGAAGTTGGGACGTTTGTGAATAGGTTTTTGATGTCGAAAGAGATCATGACTGCCGTTTCTGGTACCTGAATGTTTTTAATTTTGTCTATAAATTCAATCGAATTCTGAATGGAGTATTTACTCTTAAATTTGCTTAGCTCCAGAATTTGTGAATTCAGGTATCTAGCGACTTTTTCGCCAGGAGCGTTGATATATGAAACTACTGGTCTAATGGGCATTCCAGGTTTATGCAATTTAATCAATCCATATAGTAGTGGTGGTCTAGCATTCATGGGGATCAGCTGGTAATCAATTTGAAACTTATTGACAATATTGTCACATATTTTTAAGGTGCTTTTAAGGCTTTTTGCTCGATGTTGTTGGGTCATAGTTGACTTCTTTGAATCGTTTTCTTTAAGAAAGTTCTCAGTTTTGTCGATGTAGTCTTTCTTATCCATGATAACGATTATTTCCTTTGTCCGCTTTTATGAATGTTAGATCCTTTTCTTTCAGTGTCTTTTTAAGGCCGGTGATCGTTCTTTGGGTTGTTCTACCTTTTAAGCCGTCAAATTTAGTTACATACAGTGGGCGACTTAAATATAATCAGATCTTTAGTTCTGAAGGAGAAAACGTTTTTGTCGACGTTGCTTTATCAAAACCGAAAAGAAATTGGGTCGTAGCTAAATCCAGACTTTTAATTACTTAACCTCTCAGTCTCCTTTGTTCGATAAAATCTTCACTTTCTACCCCATCTTTTTGATGCCTCCTAATTATTTAACTTCCCATACAAACTGATTTGAAACGTGTATATTAACGCGCTGAACAATTAAATTTTCTTAATTAAAATTTTCCATATTAATCTTTACCTTATAAAGTTTGGCAAACTAATGTCCCAGTTTTGATCTTCGGTTAGTGCTGTTTTTTGTTTAAATTTTTAAACAACCTTTAATTTTTTTAATTAAATAATATCTAGTGTAATTAATGCTTTCTAATAAATAAATAAATAAATAATTAATGCTTTCAGTAAAGAGGATTTCATCGGAATTATGGTTGGGTTGCATACTGTGTTTGTTCAAATGGTTATAGTCCTGGTTTTTCGTTGTAGCAAATTTCTTCGATGAAAAGGGAGTTCAAACGGATGCTTATATGAGTAGGTAAAATTTCCTTATTCTGGAGGACTTGGGGGGTTATTACAGTAATTTTTAAAAGAGGAAGAATATCAAAAAATACCTTATAAAGAAGGAATGTGCTCTCTCTGGGTTTAAACTTCATCCGACGTTTTTCCCTACAATAAAAATCACCGCGAAAAGAAGAGAGAAATTTTTTTTTTAGTAATAGCGTCAATAAAGTCGCCCTATCTGACCCTCTCTGAAATATGTAAGTTTATCAGGGTGCCTTTTTTGCGTGGAGAGAGAGAAATCAGACATTTTCATCTTAACGAATATTTTTAAAAAATGTAGCTTTGGAATGTGATTTCATTTCCCTCATCTCCCATAAAGAAAAAAAAAATTAAACGTTGCAAAGCCCCCACGAAAAGCCTACCTCTGGTAATTTCACCTAAAACTTTTTTAACCGATAAAAACTTGAGATGGAACCCATTTTTTCTTAAAAATTTCCTTTAATTCAATGTTTTTATTCCTTCGTTATAAATTAAATAAACGTTCATTATGAAAATCGCCAACTTTGAATAAAAACACTGTGGGTCGAAAAGCTTAACAAAAAGTTAGATGAAAGAAATATAAAATAAAAGACTTAAATTATTGAATATTTTGCCTTTTAACTCCTTCAAGATGTTTGTAACGCCCACCGTTTCTGGAAAATGGAAAACCAATCATGATGTCTGTAGTGCCGGCCGGCCGTCGCATTTTCCGGAACACGTTACGCTTCATACTATTTTTACCAAAACTCGAATCTCCCTTTACTAACTTGGAAAGGAAAGTTTTTTTCGAATTTCGCAAAACTGATTAAGTGGGAGGGAATAAAAAATTGATTTGTAGAGAAGTAGGGAGAAATTTGGGTTATTTTCCGCCTTTTCATGTGGCCTGGCTGGGCGAAGACTTTCATTTTTTTACTAGTTAGAATATTTATAATTGCTCTACTTTTGAGGCCAGCTCCAAACTAGTACTTTTTTGGCTTCTTATTAGAGGAAGAAGCCTCCGGATGAAACGGCTGTAACAGATGGCTCATAACCACAAAATTATTACAGTAGACTTCGTTTATATCCGTGGTAATATTGAGAAATTTCCCGGTTCAAGGGTTGTTTTATTGTTTTGTCATTTATTAGGTTATAGTGAAGTCGGTAAAAATTCTTAAAACTTCCAATATTGGTTATCCCTCTTCTGGTATCGATTATCGTACTAAATACGTTATAGGAATAGTGAAAATCTGGTTAGATATAGTGAAAGAATGTGGTGAATTTTTAGGTTATAAAATCACCAAAGTATCTTTTCCTGTTTGTTTTTCCTTTCTTTTTTGAGGGCGGGAGAGAGAGAAAAAAATTCTCATTTAAATATTTTAGAGTACGTAATTTGTATAAGCGACATATTGTTTTTTCCAGTGCTAACACCATTACAAAAAAAAGTCATGAGGGAAAAATGATGCCAACTGAACAAATAAAAGGCGTTGACGAGAGGAAAATCGAGTTTGGAGGTCCACTTTTCAATGAGCGTGCTTTGAAGCGGATTAAGACGGAACGCCCTCAAGGCTCAACCTATCTCTCCTAAAAAACTTTAGCTCTCATGCATTAAATTAACACTGATCCCACTATAGTTCATTAAATATAATTTACATCTTTATGAGGTATAAGTATCGACATAATGCGGTTCGCCATAATGCATTTGACCATAAAATAGCAGAAGTCATCCGTTCACCATAAAAAATCTGCAACTCAACATAAAGAAAATAGCCGAAAACGTTCCATATGAACATAATACAGAAGAGATTTAACACTTGTCGTTTCGACATAAAATTTGTCGTTTCAACATAACGGAAACTTTCATTTTAAAGAACTTGACGTTTCGTCATAATAGTGTTTCTGTCGTTTGGGCACAATACATCTCACCATAAACTAGGGACAGCCAAAGCGCAAGCCTACTTTCGCCGTTTAAAACGAAACGACAAAAACCTTAAAACTTGACAGTTCACCATAATGCAATTCGCACATCCTCGCGAGAGAACAAAAATTAACCCCCTTGTGTCATTAAACGAGCACATCCTCGCGAGAGGAAAAAAATTAACCCCCTTGTGTCATAAAACGAGCTGATCCCATTTTTGGCCTGCTTGCTTCTCCTAGTTTATGGTGAGATGCTATATGTTGAATTGCATTATGGTGAACTGTCACATTTAAAGCTTTTTGTCGTTTCGCCATAATCGCGTTTTAGGCGAAAATAGGCTTGCTCTATGGTGAGATGTATTATGCCCAAACGACAGAAACATTTTTATGGCGTAACAACAAGTTTAAAGAGAGGCTTTTATGGTGAGGAGCGTTATGGTGGAAGCACTTTTTTTATGTCGACTTGCATTTTTTGAAAAAGCTTTATGTTAAAATGCAATATGCTCTAAATTTTTGAACTTTTGAGAGCTTTATGCCGAAACGCAACGTGAACTACAGATTTTTTATTTTGTTTAGGGTGAAATGCGTTATGTTGAACGGTGTTCTACCGATTTTTATTTTTGAAATTTTTACACAAGCGTAAATTATTAAAAATAATCTTATTATCAGTTAAAAATGGGTAGGTAATCAATTTATCGTGTTTAAACGTCACGTATCGAAGGGAGGATACAGATGCCCTGCTCTAATTACGAGGGACTCAACGCTCCGAATTAATTGAGACCCTGGGGTGTACTGTATTAATTTTCAAAATTTTTTTAAACACCTAAATTATTGTTCAATAATCTTCAATCACCGAATTTAGGGAATATAATTGGTTCAAAAACTACTTGAATATTAAAGTAAATATTTACCATTTAGTTTATTTGATAAAGAATTTATTTGAACTTCATTAAGTTGGATAGAAATTCAAAATAATTTGATAACGCTAAATTGAGTTTACAATTCCGGAAACAAGAACCTCTAATTCCATTATTGATATGAATGTAGTTGTTTAAAGTAGGTAAATATAGAAAAAAATGTTTATAATCATTTTTTTGGTCGTAAAGTGTTTGGAAGGTCAACAAAAATAAGATAGAGGCGCTATATAAGGGTTGTTAAAATGAAGAGACATTTAAAATGGGGTGAGGCGAGAAAAACGACGATAGTTACGCCTTTCGTTTGAGTTTTGTTTGTTTCTGTGTTAGTCGGGTCAATCTAAAGAACCTAATTACGTTTAACAACCTCTTTTTATAATCATGGACGTAATTAAAAGTGATGAAGACCAAAAAACAAAATACCCTCGGTGGTTCTCTAATCTTAAAAAAGGGCAGACAACTTTCGTGTGCCTTTTAAAAAGATATTAAATCGTTTATGGGATTTTTACTCCTGAGCTTTTTAAATGTTTCATTAATTTCCTCTATTAAAATACAGGTTGACCCTTTTCTAGAGACTGGAAGGTGTCACAATTACTTCTCTTTAAGGTATTTAAAAATTATTAACTTCCTTAAAGAAGTTATTGTGATACCCTCCACGTCAGGTTTTTGGGTAAGGGTCTTTTTTTAAAAAAAAAGCGCAAATTAAAAAAAAGTCGGAAAATTTGTCAAAAAAAAAGTTGGAAAATTTTTCGAAAAAAAAACTCCGAAAATTTTCTGAAAAAGAAAGTTTTTCGAAAAAAATCTTCCCCCTTCGTTGTACTTCCCCCTCCCTTATACTTCCCCCTCTTATTCTTCTCCTCCGTTGTACTTCCCCCTCTATACTTCCCCCTCCGTTTTACTTCCCCTCCTATATTTTTACTTCTCTTTAAGGAAGTTTTCGTTGGAAGCTCTTCAACTAGTACTTTTTAATACTACTTAGTTACTAAGGTTTCTGTATTAATCGGCTTGTGATTTCGCCTTTTCGGAGGACTTAAATATTTTGATGTACCTATTTCAGTAAAATAACTTAGTTTTCCTTGCTTTTGACTATGATGGAGTAGTTTAGCCTCCTAAATTCACTTTAACAAATTTGAAATGTCACAATTCATATAAAAAAATTATGAATATCAAGAAATCCATAAAATATTTTTAATTTGGTATCAATTTTTACGTCAAAACCGGTCGCCGAATATCCTTTTTTTTTCATTCTCTGTCCCTCGTTACTGACATTTATAAATTGATATTGTTTTTTAATGTTGTTTTATCATCACAAATTCAATTTAAAAAAGTTAATTAATATACAACATGTAATATATTATTTTTATGAATTTCTGAAAATTTGTTAAGAAATATTATTATTTTTTTCTTCGAAATCTACCAAAAAGAATATTATGAATTTTAACAAAATTTATAAAAATTCATTAAAAAAACTTGACTTTTAGATACCTACCTATTGCAATTTTTTGAATGATTTCTTAGATCTATTCATCTGAAAATTTATGATTAAAAAAATGAATTTATGATTTTTTCCAAGATTTTATGATATTCCCCATGATTTAGCACGTACGTTCATATTAATATATTCCACATTGATTTTCCAAAATATAGGTATTGCGCATTTATGTACAATATCAACATTGACTTCAACGAAAGAAAAACAATTTCCTAAATGAATAAAATAACAATACAAAAAGGATTTATTTTATGCTTGTTGTAATACCTTCGCCAGATAGTTTTGGGAAATAGGTCTTCCATAAATAATTACATAAGTTTTAATACGGAATTTGAACTTTGATATTGTTTTAGATGGAATGAATCTTGGGATACACTTCTTCTGTAAAGGGCAGAGAATAGAAAGATGGAAAACCTGTAAGTACACCATTTAATCTGATTATTTTCTATAGAAAATTTTCTTCTTTTTATCAACCATCGGAATCCGACCGACTGTTATAAAATGTATTGTACGCCCTCATTTAGACGCCTCCGTCCCCATGTTCGGTTGACTTGCTCTTTTATAAGCGCTTTTCAAACTTGGCAAAAAAAAAAGTTAAAGGATTTTAAAGAAAAGTACTCTGACCAAGGGCAACGGCAACTTATAAAAGTTTGATTACTTTTCAAGGTTTCTTAACACCTTGCGCGATTTAATTTCTTAAGCGTAGGCGATCCGGTGTCAGTAACCCGTTATAAAAAAGACTTCTAAATTATTCCTCTTTTGGGAAGCATTTATAAGGTAAATTATTATTTTTGTAAGGGAGATGAAAAGAAAATTACAAACTGCCTACATTCATCTCAGGAAATGGAAACATCGCGTTTTCCTCGATCTTTTGGCAGGTTTCCTCATTTATCAGTACGGGAAATCCCTTTTGAGACGGTGTTGCTTCTTTAATTCCCTCAGTAATACAAAGATCGTGGGCTCTATTCTCGCGCTGGGCAGCTCCAGTCCTAGGTTTTTGAAAATAGGACATAGAAGATTGAAATAGGGAAAACAAAATCGAAATTTTAAAAAATTCGCTGCGGCCGAACCGTTGATCCGATTTTTACCAAATTTTGTCAATTACTCCTTATATTTTTAAGAATTTTCGGTGTAAAAAAATTGCCACTTTTTAATTATTATTTTTTTTAGTAGGGAGAAATTTCATACTTCTACCCATTACGAGAGGCACATCCCTAGGCCAAAGAACCCATTATTTCTACCTTAACACTTAAAAAATTTTCGAAAAAAAAAAATCGAAAAAAAGGAAAACCCGGAAAATTTTTGGAAAAAAACCTTAGAAAATTTTTAGACAAAAAAACTGAAAATTTTTCGAAAAAAAAGGAAAGGAAAAAAACCCGGAATATTTTTAAAAAAAAAAAAAAAAAAAAACTAGGGAAATTTTTGAATAAAAATAAAAACTTCCCCCTTCCTTCAATTTTTATTCGGGAATTTTTTCCCCTCCTTTATACTTTCCCTCCCTTCGCTATACTTCCCCTCTGTTATACTTCCCCTCCCATATACTTCCCCCTCCGTTTCACGTCCCCTCCGTTATACTTTCCCCTCCTATATACGTACTTCCCCCTATATTGTTACTTCTCTTTAAGGAAGTTTTCGTTGGAAGCTCTTCAAACCAGTACTTTTGCCAAGGAACTCCTTCGCCAACGAACTCGGATACTACCAACGTTCTCTAACACTTGATTATAACTCAAGTCTTATCCAGTTTAGATGTAAATTGTTAAATCTGCTTTCGGGCAATCAACCCCCACGCATCTCCATATCTCACATACCACATGAGATACAACCCTATTCTCATATTATTATAATTATGCGCTTGTCTAAACCACCAATTTGATCCATGGAACTAATTACATTCTAATTATATTATCTTCAGCGTATCCAGGATTAACCTTACGGCTTTTCTTTTAACAAGAAATCTTAAAGGCCTTTTATCCGTTGATTTATTCATAAAGTTCTTTTAGGAAGTTTATAGAAGGGGAAAAACTGATTTTCCTGTTATGATACGAAATCAATGTGTCTTGAAGCTTAAAATGGTCATTTCTATGAAGCAATCCTCGACTTTAGCTGAATAAAACATACAGGGAGAGATCATGAGCCTACCTATTTTTTTAAAAGTAGGTTGTTCTTCAAGGGTTCTTATAAAGACTCCCAAAGGCCTCAGAAATCTGAACATCAATTCTTAGATAAAAAGAGCAATAAAACATCAATTGCTGATCGTGAGATCAATAATTGAAGGTCCAATAATTCACTGGAGTCTATTAATGTTGTGCTAAGTCGTCGACCTTTTAAGTAGCGTAGTTTCGAGTCGTAAACAACGTTTTTTACCCTCCGGCATTTCATCCCTTCCGACCGCAAGAAGTGATAAACACTCAAACTGGGCATGAAATCTTCACCCAATTCCGGGACTCGACAAAAGACAAACTTTAGAGACGTTCCACAATGTGCCCGTTTTCTATGCAGACAATTAAAAAAGTTTAAAAAATAACATAAATTGTTTAATAAACTTTGGAACTTGCAGAATTCGTAATGCTCAACGCCAACTGTGAACAATCGGTCAAGTCTAATTGATCGATTGTGTTCTTCAAGGCGAAAAATCTTGGGCTATTAGTAAGCAGCCTTCGAAAGAACTTTGACATAAGACCAACTTTCCTCTGGCTTTGAAACTCCTTTAGGATCTCGAAACTAAAATTAGCCGCCGAGAATTCGTGTTAATTAATTTCCTCGGAGGCTTGGAGAACGTCGTAGGCCGCCCAGATATACCTTAAGAACTTGGACGTGGGATTTAGGCAATTTAAACTCCCAACTATTGCTATTATACGTGATACTCCTATACCTTCTAATTAAGCAAGATTGGGAAAATAATTTTTTTAAACTAGCTATTATCAAATCCTCTCCATACGCCTTACGCGAAATACTACATTTTGACTTCCATAAAGAAGTTATTGTGATACCCTCCACATTGGGTTTTTGGGGAAGGGTCTTCCAGACCCCGGAGGGTAAATTCGAATCTCAACTTTGTCTGTGGTTCCGGCCGGCCGTAGCATTTTTTTCCGGAACACTTTACGGCCACAGTTTTCAACCGATTTTCACCAAATTTTGAGACAAATTTCTTTAGCCGGTGAAGAAGAATGTAACAAGGGCGATTTTTGAATTTCGAAAAAATGGCGGAGATATGTCTGTTTGAAATTTTAAAAAATTCGCTGCGGCCGAACCATTGGTCCGATTTCCTCCAAATTTTCTCCAATTACATACTCCGTATATTTTTAAGAATTTTTGGTGTAAAAAAATTATCTTTTTTTTAACATTAATTATCGTTTTACTAGGTAGAAATTTCATACTTCCACGCCTTACGGCAGGGACTCTCTTGGGCAAAAATCCCATTATTTCTACCTTGATACTTGGAAAAATTTTCGAAAAAAAAAAGAACTTCCCCCTCCGTTATTCCCTCCCTTATACCTCCCTCTCCTTTATACTTCCCTCCCTTATACTTCCCCTCCGTTATACTCCGCTCCCTTATACCTCCCCCTCTTTTATACTTCCCCCTCCTATATTTTTACTTTCTTTAAGAAGTTTTCGTTGGAAGCTCTTCAACTTTTTTAAACAAGGAAAGAATCTATCTTTGGAAACCTGCTGTCGTCATTGAAATTTTAAATATGCAGTGTAATTTTTTTCTTTCAAATAAAAGAGTCGACTAATGGATTTTTTCCCAAGACGTCCATCATCGTCAGGTGGTTTTCATGTAGGGCATAAAAGGGATCAAATCAAAAAAAAGAAGAACGAGGTGTAGATTTATGTTTCCATGTCGACGTCACGCTTTGTCTCGCCCTCGCGGATTAGAGATGGTTAAGTGCTTCCATGGATTATAAACTCTTTTGTAACATTAATTACGCTTCTATGTTTGCTTTCTGTACCAATTTCGATATGGATTTAGACCTCCTGTCATTTTTCCCATGTAGGAAGCCTTCTACAGTGGCCACCTTTTTTGTGTGTCCGGTATTTTCGTCCGTGTTTGATCTGGGTCGAATAATTACCCCGGTTTTAGTTCGCCAAGTCCCAGGATATTGCGTTCCTCTTTAAAACAACTCTTCTCTAGGTGAAAGTCGATTAATTAATTTTCTTCAACGTTTAAAATTCAACTTGGATTTTTTTGTATATCTTCAATACGTCTAAGAAAAGAAATTCAAGGAAAAAAGTAGGTGGAAGGTAAACACCGTTTTTACCCTCTTAATTTTCACGATTAATGAGTCTCTAATTGACCCAATTACTCCTTCCCAAATTCAATTAAAATGAATATTGAGGAGAAACTCTATAGGCCGATTTATTACTTAAATCTAGAAACTGTATTCAATCATACCATTTAACTAAGATTTTAAAGTGT
>JACGAQ010003896.1:0-22709 GCA_014119065.1 Orius insidiosus | reverse complement strand
CAGCGTTTTTTTGCGCAAAATCGGTTAAAATGCTCTAAAAGACTTATTTTTTTAAAATCACTTTTTTTGTAGCGCAAAATCGCTGAAATTCAGAATTTTTAAAGGTCGTCAAAAATGCTCTTATGAATAGCCAAATCAACTTGAAATTTTGCGTAGATAACCTACCTGAAAATAAATGTTCTCATTTGAAATAACGTTGGTGTTGCTCTGGGACACCCTGTACAAATCAAAATTTTTTAATTGCGATCAATTCTTCGTAAAAAAGCAAGGGGGTTTACATTTTCTTCAATAGTTTTAAAAAAGGGGTGATCTTCTGAACCACCTGTATAGTCCTGGAATCAAGCAATTGTTTTACCGTCAAAAACTAAAAGCCTTGATATTTTAACTTCCTTATTGTGATACTTCAAGGTTTTTCATACTTCCTGGGCATTTTCCCTCAATCTTTGTAAAGGATTACGACGAAACTATTCAGGATTTTCTTATAAAATATGTTTTTGAAAGAGCTCGTCAAAAACTACAAAATTGCTCGCGGTTTTTTCGGAAAAAATTTTGTGGGAAAAGTTAGTTTCCGTTTTCCAAAGGAAAACTTTTTCGAAAAACTCCCAAGACCGCCTAGACATTCATAAAAAACTAGATTGAGCTTTTGTAAAAAATTTTTCCGGATTATAGTAGTAGTATGTTAATTTGTCGGATCCACATTAATTTTAGATATTTTATTTTAGATATCTTTAGAGCTAAACTGGAACAAGAATTTTACGCCGGACTGGAAGAACTTTGGAGCAATATTGGAGCTACGTGGCGAACAGCAGCGCATTTCTGGTGCGCCAAAAGCTAAACAGCGTCCTAAACGTTTTAAATGCACTTATTGCGACGTCGCGTTCAGCAATAACGGCCAACTCAAAGGACACGTCCGCATCCACACAGGTAAAAGACCGAAATTGGCCGAAATGTAAATTGAACTCAAAATTTCAGGAGAGCCCTCAAATGCGAAGAAGACTGCGGGAAGACTTTTCACTCGAAATGAGGACTCACAAGGCACAAAAGGATACATTCTGGTGTACGACCCTTTCAGTGCACTCACTGCGGAAAACGTTCGGCCGAAAAGACCACCTTAAAAAACATACAAGAACTCATTTGCCACAATATCGAAATTCCTGCTCCATTCTATGTCTACCCTTTCATTTATGGATACTAACTACATCAAAAAGTTATTTTCAGTTCGGCCTATAATTCAAAATGCTCAACATTCTGTGATAAACTATTTTTCTCCGATTGTAGTACATATGCCTAATCCATACCATTAGCCGTCCCACCAAAAACGTTAAAAAAAAATAAAAAAAAGGTACATATTTTCAAGCTAATTAATTATTGTAAATACATATATTTTTGAATTAAGATGTATAAATTGTGCATGTAAATTTTCCTAAATGTTGTGCCTCACAACTTTTAAGACTGATGTGATATTTTTAGAAGTTTTTTTTTGTAATTTATTTGAGACCAAATATACTTAGTATTAATGGATTTCTCTAATTTTTTTTAACTTAAAGAAGTTTTTCCCAAATCTAAAAATTTTTTTTGACAACATGGCGTCCATGGCGACCCCTCTGTAACTATTGGTGAAGATGGCGGTTAACCCTCGTTTTCCCCCTTTTTCCCAGTAGGAGGGTGGATTCATGCATAGGGAGAGAATTTATGATACAACAAAGGATTAAATCGAAAACTATCATTGGCCACTGTGGTAGAAAGCAAAATTGTTTTAGGGTAAAAACTTTCGACCGATTAATTAAATCAATGTGAGCAACATAAGCGGATCCTCTTTTTTTTTCTTTTTTCCTGGGTTGGTTTTCAAGCATTTCGCGACACCACCAAGGGGAGCTTTGAAAACGGGAGCACGGTCGCTTCTTCTATCCTCTTTCTCTACAGTATACATCGGAGGGGAAGTTAATATACTTTTTCTGGCTGCTGTAGAAGGATTTTTTTCAGGGTGCTTTTAGTAGCGATATTCTATCTTCACGGGGGGTGACAAATATTAGCTTGTTCCAACCGTAGTTTGAACTGGTATGAAACTCCTGGAGCATGCGCCAGAAGGATTTGGACGTCATTCAAATCGTTGATACGTCAAATCCGAAGTCTGACATCTTTGACGAGCAAATCCTTCTGCGCATGGTGTTCAGAAAAAATGCTACGACCGCCGGAAGAGGTATGAGATATTAGGTGTATAAAATGAAACTCAGCCACAGGGTAAATTTGAATTTTGTAGATTTTAGCCGAGTTTCATTTTGTACACCTAGTAGTTCATTTTTTCAATATTTTAAACATTTTAGGCGTTAAAGTCCATCAAAGTTGACCTTCTCCGTGTAAGAAGGTTATTGAAGTACCATTAAGAAAGTTTTTTAAAGGCTTGCAAATCGTAAACCGTTACAGATATTGAAAAATGCACTAATAAATCAGTTGGAAATTCAATCTCTTTAATTTTTTCTATTCATTTTTTTTCTAGGACGCAATGTTTTCAAGATAAATTTATTTTTTTAAAAAATTATTTCCGAAAATGGTGCATCCTAGAAAAAAAATTAAGTACAATTTATAGAGAATTAAATTTCCTACAATTTTTATTTATTAGGTGTAAAATGAAACTCAGCCACAGGGTAATTTGATTTTGTAGATTTTAGCCGAGTTTCATTTGTACACCTAATAGATAAAGATTCGATCGACCCTACGAGATCAGGAAGACTTCCAAAAAACCCGACATGATGGTAAAATAACTTCTTTTTGAAAAGTTAAAACCTGAATGCTTTTCTAATTATTAACTTTTAAACGTCGTTTTTAAATTGAATAATACAACTGTTGAGCTGTCGATAGATGTGGGCCCCCTCGCTGGGTGGTTAATGTCCAGCAGCGAAGGTATAAATCAAGTGGATCACCATCGTCTTTGGCACTTTAGAGGCATTTGGGGTGCTCTCCTCTCGTTTCAACAATAAATCGATAAATCAAGGGTTCCTTTATTCTTCCTTCCTCTCCTATAATATCTAAATCCCTTAATTATTGTCGGTAAGCACTCAACAAAACCATTCGTTTGATGAAGCCAACTGATTTGTTTATACTTAAACAGATATGTTTCTCTGTGTTTTCAACTTTTAAAAAGGGCTATTCCACTCTTTAAAAGTATATTTTTGATTATTGATATTGGTTTAATTTTTTGCCATTTTATGCGAAAGGTTTCAAAAAAATTTTTTTAACTTAAAATTTTTTAAGTTAAATCAAAACCCCTTATTTTTAGACAAGGAATCGACTCCAATTGGTAGATTTTGGTTTTTGTATACAGGGTGGCGCAGAGGATTGCTAACTCGTTATTTTAAATAGAAACCCTATGTTTTCATTCTTTTAATCGATCTACTGTCAATTTTAAGCAATTTTTAACTCCCTTAAAGAAGTTATTGTGATACCCTCAACGTCGGGTTTTGGGGAAAGGGTCTTCCAGACCGCGGAGGGTCAAATCGAATGTTTATACGTCATTTTTTTAACTAGATTTACCGCCCCGTATAACTTCTATAATTTTCGTCCTACAAAAAAAATGTAAAATGTAACCCCCCTTGTTTTTTGACGAAGAATAATGGGTACTTTACCCGATGGTTCCCAAAACGAGATAATTTTACTCGATGGTTCCCGGGCTGAAAATTGCTATAACCGATGGGTCCCGAACATTATAAATATTATAATAGTGAGTGTTCTTAAACACATTTGTGGTGTTGGGTTTGAAATGTTGGAAAAGATTCCAATTTCTCACAGTCCACATTTTTGTTCCGTTCAATTTCAAAATTTGAGCTTTCGGATTGAAGGGCTGGAATCCATTATTAAATAATTTATTAATAATTATTAATTTTATTTACATAAACGAAATATAGAGGATTTTTGCCCTTTTGCCAAAAAAATTGGCATAGTTTCCACCTCCCCCCCCCATTTCCGACAAGCTTGAACATGCAAGGCAGGCGTTGGTAAGCGTTCAATCGGTGTCGACGGTTTTCTGTTCAGTGGTGAATTTTAGTCGCCATTCTGGTTTGTTGAAAATCTAGTTCTCATGTTCATACTCCCCTCCGTTATACTTCCCCCTCCTATTTTTAGTTCTCTTTAAGGAAGTTTTCGTGGAAGCTCTTCAAACTAGTACTTCTTTGCCGAAGCGGCTGACTGTTTCTAATGCCATTTTGAGACTAAAAAATTTTAAAAAATCTTTCCTATTACATCGCCATTTGTTGTTTTAAAGGAACTTAATATTAAAATAAGCTCTATTGCTTCATGATACCTGCGTTACAAAATAAACACGGGAAGCATCGGGTTATGTCGCTTTACTAGAAGCGGGAGCCATCGGGTATATTTGATTGACCTACTTAGTCTCCGGGAACCATGGGGTATCCAACTGAATTTGCATTTACTTATTTGTTCAGCTAAAGTGCATTTAACGAATTGGATTTTGGGGTACAGGGTGTTCCAGAGAGACAGCAACTTCGTTATTTTATATGAGAACCCCTACTTTTTATTCAGATTCGTAATCTACGCAAAATTTCAAGTTGATTCGACTATTCAAATGACCTCTTCGGACAACTAAAAAATTCCAAAAGCGTCAAACTAAACGGTCATCCATAGTTATATTTTTATACAGTACATCATTCAAGGAAAAAATAATACAGACGACCACTTAAAGTCACATTGTAGTCAATTGAAAACCGCACTAAGAGGCGTAGGGTAGCTATAAATTATCGCTGACATAGAAAATCTTTGGGTGGCCTTTTCATTTTTTTTCCCCACCTTTAAAAAAACCCGATGGAGAGGTTGTCAAAGGAACCAACGATGCAGTCAAGTATTTTCCATATCCCTGATCACTTCATAAGCCAAGTCACCTTTTTGGGTAATTTTTTTAAACCCACCTTACTAATTATTACGTTTGTAAAATACCATAGAGTTTAAGTAAAATTAAGGTAGAAATAGGGGGATTCTAGCCCAAGAATGTCCCTCTCGCCAAAGGTGGAAGGATAAATTTTTCCCTACTAAAATCTCTCCCTAAAATTTCTTTTTTCACATCATAAATTCGTAAAATTTATTAGGAATATGGGTGAAAATTTGGTGAAAACCGGACTAACGGTTCGGCCGCAGCACAGTTTTTAAATTTGTAACAGACATATCTCCCCCATTTTTCAAAACTCAAAAAAATCGCTCTCGTCACTTTCTATTCACCAAATTGTGTGAAAATCGGTTGAAAACTGTGGCCGAAAAGTGTTCCGGAAAAAATGCTACGGACGGCGTAACGGCCGGCCGGCCGGAGCCACAGACAAAGTTGAGATCTGATCCGTATTCGATTTGATCCTACTGAGTCAGGAAGACCCTTCCCCAAAAGCCCTACATGGAGGGTAAAACAATAACTTCTTTAAGGAAGTTAAAAAGGTCTTATTTATTATTTCTTCTTCACACGTTACGGGCCTGGCCCAAATAGTGCATATACAATATAATTACAAAATACAAATATAAATATTATAAAGAAAGAAACCAAACAGACAATAAATTTACAATAATTTAAAAATAATAAAAATTTACAATAATTTAAAGACTTTAAACAAATAAGAAAAAATAAAAAACTAAAGCTACCCAAAAAACACAACAATATAAAATATAAGACATGGTAATCAGGACGGAGGCAAATGAGAGGATCACAGTTTAGATAGGAAATGAGCCATTACATTACGCTTAACTTGTGGAAGAGTATCATTAAAGAGGTCAATATCTATAGTTTTTGCAAGAGTGTTAAAAATTCTTAAAGAGTTCGAGAAGGTTAGATAACGACCATAATTGGATCGGTGGTGAGGCTCATAAAACAGATTATTTTGACGGGTGTTTCGACCAGGTATCCTGAAAAGTATGAGTTCTAGCAGACCAGGACAATTTATTTGGTTATTCAAGAGTTTCCAAAGGAAGCAGACCAACAAATATGTAATTCTAGGGGTGGACGGGAGGATGTGATATCGAAGCTGCCATTCATCAATTGGCTTTGACGGAAAAGGATCTCCACGTTCGAGGAAGACAAAAAACTTGATGGCGAATTTTTGAACCTGATCTAGTCTGTGGTAGTGACACTGGTGGTAAGGAGTCCACACAATAGAGCAGTAGTCCATGATGCTTTGGACGTACCCAAAGTAAAGTGAACGGACAACCTGACACTTTTAAATCTGACGTTGAGCGTCTTATAAATCCTACCATCCTATAAGATCGAGAGATGACGTCCTGGATGTGGTCACAAAAACTAAGTTTCTCATCAAACAAGATACCCAAGTCCCGGACACTTGACACTCTAGGCACCAGGTTACCGGCGATTGAGTAGTCATAGTTAAGGTTTGATCTTTCTTTGTAAATGTTATGACCATACATTTTTTATACTCCACTGTGAGACCATTTATGGAGCACCACGATGAAAATTCCTCAAGGACACTAGCAAGGATAGCGCAATCGGAGGGGGAATTGATACTTTTAAATAGCTTTACATCATCGGCGAAGGCCAGTAGTTCTGCCTCTTGACAACACGAGAAAACATCATTAAAATAGATATTGAACAAAAGGGGCCAAGATGAGACCCTTGGGGGACCCCAGAAGTTACATGCAATGTCTTAGACTTATGGTCTCGAAAGACAACAATGGAGGTCCTATTTTTAAGATAGGAATCAAACCAATCGAGAAGCCTACCATTTACCCCCATGCAGTACAATTTAAATAGCAGCCGTCGGTGGTCCACTGAATCAAAAGCTTTGGCCAAGTCAGTGTAAACCGCATCAACCTGGGAGCCAGCTTCTATGTTAGATATGAGATACTCCCTGAAAAGCAATAAATTTGTGGAAGTTGATTTACCCTGGACAAAACCGTGCTGTCTATCACTTAATAAGTTATTTAGATGAATGGAAATTTGGTCGGTAACAATGGATTCAAGGACCTTTGGGATAGCCGAAAGTTTTGCAATTGGCCGATAATTCACAACGTTAGATCTATCACCTTTTTTGTGAACCGGAATGATGTGACTAGATTTCCAAATTGAAGGTAATAACCCTGCAGAAAAGGATTTTTTAAAGTCGGAATATCCGAAAAAGTCTGTCACTTAAATTTCATTTTAAAGACAAATTTTTGTCGCACTTAAAATTCGCTTGTCGATGGAGTTCCACGAGATGTCGGATTACCCGGAGTGACCGACCGTCCGAGAGCGGATTAGAGGGGTTCTTCTGTAAATTTTTAAATTTCTTTCCCTTGGGCCAAGGCTTCAAATCCCGGCAGACTCAAAACCATGCTGTAGTACCTTTTCTTCTCTTCAAAATCTATTCTCTTCTTTTGTTAACAGCGACGCTGTTTTTTCATTCATTCAATGAAGGCATGTGTTACCACGTGAAACTAGGCAGATTTAAGTTGGCCATGTGACAAGAAAAAAGCTTTCGCTGATGCTGAACTTGTTTGAACCGTCTCCCGCTGAGAGAATCTAAACATTTTTCCAGGAGCCTGAAAGCAGCCCCCGCTGCCCTCAATGATTGCACCTCTTGTCAATGGGAGTTCGGCAGGGCTGTCAACGATCCGTTCACTAGTTTCTCATTGAGTAGGAGTGACCCAAAAGAATGACCCAAGCGAAAAGATCCGACTATAAAACGGATATGACTGAAGGTTCTTTCTGAAACTTTCCTAAAACCTCTCGCAGAAAATATTCTGAAGAAGGGAAATGCTAGTTTGAAGAGCTTCCAACGAAAACTTCCTTAAAAAAGGGAGGAGAAGGAGGGGAAGTATAAAGGGTGGTAGTTTAAGGAGGGGGGGTTTATTTTCTTTTCGACAAATTTATCAAGTTATTTTTCCATCTGATTTTTTTTTTTTCAAAAACGTTTTTTGTTTGAATTTTCTTAATAAATAATAAAAATCACCACTATGCATCTGCATACCGGCAGGCCGGAAAATTTTTTTGAAAAAAAAAAACTGAAAATTTTTCGAAAAAAAAAAACTTAGACATTAAAAAGAAAAACTTCCACCTCCGTTATACTTTCCCCTCCGTTATACTTCCCCCTCCTATATTGTTTAATTCTCGTTAAGGAAGCTCTTCAAACTAGTACTTTTCCTAGTACTAAATGCTTTGCCGTAAAGTTGCTGGTCCGCTCTAGTTGGAACACTCTGAATGTTGATACTGAAAAAAAGTGAAAAAGGGAAGCACCAGACGAAAATTTTACATCGTCGGCCATGGCAGCAACAACCGAATGTTGATATAGAGCGAAGAAAAATGTTCCTAATTCAACACCTACTGTTTATTAAAAAAAAAAAACTTGCTTTTACAAAATTAGAGTGTGACAGTTCGGAAGGGGAAAAAGTCGAAACCTCCCGGGAAATCGGTTCGGATCCGTTTTTAAAAGCAGGAATGTTTTGACTTAGAGGGCTTACGGGAGGAGCGATCTACTGCTCTTGTCCGATGATTGATTACTACAAATTGTACCGGCGACCTTTTGTCCGAGACCCTTCTTCACATTTCAGGAAACCGGTTGATTGATTTGACGCAATCCCATCTGCTTCTAGGGTTCGATTCTTCCTTTTGTCCTTTTCCCCGTTTTGAATATCGCTCAGATTCATTGTTGACCCTTTTGAGTATTTTGATTTTTGGAGGGTTCCTTCAATTCGCAAGTGTTTATTGACGCAGAGGGCAGAAGCCAAGGTTTGTCGTTTACGAAAAGGGCGAATCTCCGTCCTTTACACTTCCCAAAATTCAGCGGTTGACACGGCAATTACTTAAAGCTAAAGAAATCAAAATTTTATAAAGAACTTCGCTTTTGAATAAATTTCTGAAGCAGACCTTTGTCGACGTTGACGCAGAGTCCCTAGTAGAGCTAGGCCCGACAGGAACTTCCCCAAAGTTGGGGTGGGGAAGTATTAGGAGTACAAAATGAAACTCAGCCACAGGGTAAATTTGAATTTTTTTATAGTAGTTCATAGTAGTTCATTTTTTAAAAATTTTAAACATTTTAGGTGTTAAAGTCCATCAAAAGTTGACCTTCCCCGTGTAAGAAGGTTATTGAAGTATAACCATTAAGAAGGTTAATTTTTAAAGGCTTGTAAATCGTAAACCGTTACAGATATTGAAAAAATGCACTAAATAAAATCAGTTGGAAATTCAATTCTCTTTAATTTTATTCTATTCATTTTTTCTCTAGGACGCACTGTTTCAAGATAAATTTATTTTAAAAAAAAAATTATTTTCCGAAAATGGTGCATCCTAGAAAAAAATAATTTAGTACAAATTTATAGAGAATTAAATTTCCTACAATTTTATTTATTAGGTGTACAAAATGAAACTCAGCCGCAGGGTAAATTTGAATTTTGTAGATTTTAGCCGAGTTTCATTTTGTACACCTAATATAAAGGAGGACCCTTTTCCAGAGAGAGTATCAGAGTAACTTCTCTTTGAGAAGTTAAAAGAGGCTGTCAAATTCCCGTGCTTGCTCTCAAAAAGGAATTAAGCTGTGCGAGAAAAGTAACACGAAATAGACACCCGTGGAAATTGTCTTATGGAAAAATATAAAGGGAGAGTGTCGGCGTGAAATCTGTCAGAGATGGGTTCCCTCCTCGAACTTCGTTTGTCCCCGAAAAGCCAGGTATCCGCTTTCCATTCAGAGGTTTCTTTGCGTCAATCGCAACCTCCTCTTTCCCCTCCGCCCATTTACCTGTCCTAGTGGTCAACAATGGGTAAAAGTCACTTAAATTATAACTGAAGAAGGGACAGATATCGTTTGAGCCGAAATTCTTCCACTAATGATCTTTAAAAGGAGATTTATTTTTTTAAAGAGGATTGCTGGGTTCTTCTGCTCAGCGGGATCAATTTTATTGGTGTATTCAAGGGCCCTTTCCAAATCAACTTTCTCAAAGAGAAGTTGTTGTGGCGGTGTCTGGAGAAGAGTATTTCAGGCCCCTTGGACGAATGCAGTTCAACATAATCCATTTCACCATAAAGAAGAGTCAAGAGGTTGAAAACTTGTCGTTTCGACATAGCGCAGTTGAACTGGTAAAATCGAGAAATTTTTCACTTTATAAAACTTGGTTCTCCATTAGACAGTTTGGCATAACGCAGTTCGACATAAACTAGCTGGTCCGATTTTCACACAATGTGGGCGATTTTTGAATTTCAAAAAATGGCGGAGATATGTCGGTATGCATTATGTCGGAATGCAGTTCAACATAATGCATTTCACCATAAAGAAGAGTCAAGAGGTTGAAAACTTGTCGTTTCGTCATAGCGCAGTTGAACTGGTAAAATCGAGAAATTTTCACTTTATAAAACTGGTTCTCCATTAGACAGTTTGGCATAACGTTCGACTAAACTAGCAGGTTGGTTCTCGTTCACATTTTA
This sequence comes from Orius insidiosus, assembly GCA_014119065.1. Lineage (NCBI taxonomy): Eukaryota > Metazoa > Arthropoda > Insecta > Hemiptera > Anthocoridae > Orius > Orius insidiosus. The sequence continues at coordinate 12,313 of JACGAQ010003896.1, read as the reverse complement.
ACTTCCTTAAAGAAGTTATTGTACCTTCCACGTCGGGTTTTTGGGGAGGGCCTTCGAGACACCGTAGGGTAATTCGAATATGGATCTATACCGATCTCCACTTTGTCTGTAATTCCGGCCGGCAGTACCATTTTTTCAGGAACATTTACTGCCGCAGTTTTCAACCGAAACTTCTCCTTTATACTTTCCCTCCCTTATACATCTCCTTCCGTTATACTTTCGTTCCCTTATACTTCCCCCTCTGTTATACTACCCCTCACTTATACTTCCCCCCCATATACTTCCCCTACGTTTACGTCCCCTCCGTTATACTTCCCCCTCCTATACAGGGTGTCCGGAAACACATGGCAAGCGTCTGAGAGAGCGTTAAAAGTGGTTTTACGAAAAAAAGTTAAATGTAAACCCCCCTTAATTTAAATCAAAGAATTTATGATGTAGTTTAAAATCCGCCTGGATATACAGGGTGTCCCAGACACAACCCACTTCGTTATTTCAAATGAGAACCCCTATTTTTTATTTCAGATTCGTAATCTACGCAAATTTCAAGTAGATTTGAGTACTCATATGACGATTTTGGACAACTTTTAAAAATGTCAAAATTTAGCGTTTTTTGCGCTAAATCCGTTAAAATTGACCTAGGAGACTCATTTTTTTTTTAATTCCACTTATTTTTTCCCGAAAATCCAACTGTCTCAAATTGAGCATCTTCGCATTCTGCATCACGAGATTTCGTCGCTAATGGCCTTTTTTCAAGTTAGAACCCAAATTTTTAGTTCAGAAATGAAAATTAGCACTTGTTGAAAGGATTTTTCTTTCGGACCACATATTTGAAAGAGCTACAGCGTCTTTTGTGTTTATGCATCAAAATTAAAATTCCGTCAACAATCGCTAATTTCCATTTTTGAAGTATGGAATTTGGAGTTTTTTGCGGTTTACATTTAACTTTTTTTCGTAAACCACTTTTTAACGCTCTCCCAGACGCTTCCATGTGTTTCCGGACACCCTGTAGATACATCTCTTTAAGAAAGTTTTCGTTGGAAGCTCTTCAAACAAGTATGTACTTTTAGTAGGGAGACATTCGATTCTTCCACCCTTGCGAGAGGGATCCCTTGTGCAGAAAGCCCTTATTTCTACCTTGAACTTAACTTAATTTTCGGGAAAAATAAACTTATAAAATTTTTGAATAAAAATAATCTACAAACTTGCTATGAAAATTCAAACAAAAAACTTAAAAGTTTTTTGAAGAAAAAAATCAGATGGAAAAATAAGTTGACAAATTTTTCGAAAAAGAAAATAAATCCCCTCCTTAAACTTCCACTCCTCAGACATGACAGTGCTGTATTTGGCAACACTGCTGATGTCAAAGCGGAGCCCAGAAAAGGCTCATGTATAGTAACACTGTTGAGTAGAAGTGTGCCCTGACAAGAAGGTGCTATATTGTGTTGGCACCACTACTGAGGTTAAAGCTGTTCACAGAAAAGAGAGTGCTATACTGTGGCAACAATGCTGAAGTCAAAGCGGATCCGGAATATCGTCTTCTCGTCTGTTTTGCGGCCAGAATATCGTCTTATCGGCTGGTTTGCGGACAGATATCGTCTTATCAGCAGGTTTGCGGACAGAATACCTTCTTATCGGCCAGAATATCGTCTAATCGGCCGTTTCGCGGCCCGATATCGTCTTATCGACTGTTTCGCGGACAAAATCGTCTAATTGGCTGTTTTGCTTCCAGAATATCGTCTTATCGGCTGTTTTGCTTCGAGAATATCGTCTTATAGCTGTTTAGCGGCCGGAAAATCGTCTATCAGAGTTTTGTGGCCAAAATATCGTCTGATTAGCTGTTTTGCGGCCGAAAAATCGTCTTATCTTCTGTTTGCGGCCGAATATCGTCTAATCGGCCGTTTCGCGGCCGGGATATCGTCTTATCGGCTGTTTCCTCCTATTATTTCCTCTCTTTAATTAAGTTTTCGTAGGAATCTCTTCAAACTAGTACTTTCCCTCTAATTTTATTGCGTAAAATATCGTCGGAAGGAAGCAAAATTAAATAATTAATAACCGAGAACAGGATTGTGGGAAGTGACGATTCGTAACAATAAACATAGGGAATAATATAGATTATAGTAATAGTCGAAGGGTAGTGGTCGGGTCATAACTCATAAGTCATAAAATATAACAGTGGCCGGTCATGAGTATGTATTCAAGTGTGCATTGTCAAGTTGGGAAGGGGAGAAAAAGGCTGAATAGATAGGCTTACAATTGTGCGGTGGCCACGCCTATTCCTATCCAGTCGACCCAATACCAGCCTTCTCGCATGCCCCCTTTCAATAAACACCCTTCTCTTTTGCTAAACCCCTCGATAGACTTTGACATCTGTCTGCGTAAACAGGATTTACAACCATAGCGTCAGAGCAAAACCACAAGAACCACTTGAAAAAAAAAAAGCAAATCCAACGTATTGATAAACACCAACTTTCGAGAAGGAAAACACTCAATTTGGTGTTTTCTGCCCCGCTTCCACATTTTTTGCCTCTTTTAACCCTTTTTTCTTCTTCACTTTTCATAGCATTTTTTTTATAATTTACATTAAAAGGACAAGGCCCGTGTTTATTAACGCCAAAAAAAGGCTCCAATTTTTTTTTTACCGATGCAGCGGATTTTTGTCTATCCCCGGAAGTCGGTTTGAAATTTTAAAAACTGCGCTGCGACGTTGGTCCGATTTTTACCAAATTTTCACCAAATACTCGTTATATTTTTACCAATTTTGGTGTAAAAAAAGTTTATACCAATTTGAAAAATTAATAGGATCATAAAAGAAGCGTCAGAATGCCTGAAATTTTATTTCAAAACAAGAGATCGTAGCACTTTCGCCCCTAATTACTTTCCTATATTGAGCACTAAAAATCGTTGGAAATTTTTTTAAAAAGCTCATTCTTGTTATTTTGGGAATGTCTAGGCGGCTTGGTAGCAAATTTTCCGAAAATGTTTTCTTTGGAGAATGGAAAACTTGCTTTTTGACTAAAATGCTTTTTTCAAAAAAACCGCTAGCCATTTTGTAGTTTTTGATGAGCCTTTCCAAAAACATATTACATAAGAAAATCCGATGAATAGTTTCGCCGTTATCCTTTTACAATGACTTGAAAATGCTGGGAGTGAAAATAACTATCCCCCATATTTCAAGGTGAGACCGGAGATAAAATGGCTTGCGATTTTTTTAAAAAGTCAAAAAGTTTTATTTTCCAAAGGAAAACTTGTCGGAAAACTGCTCCCAAGACCGCCATTGACATTCCCAAAAAAACAAGAACGAGCTTTTTTAAAAAAATTTCCGACGATTTTTAGTGCTTAAATTTATGAAAGTAATTTTAGGAATCTTTCTTCTCTGTCTAACACTTGCTTGAATTTTGATGTCTGATCCGCCTTAAGTAACCCTTTTCTTCGTTCGGTACATGTGAGTTTACGATACCAGAGGAACGCGCATGCTCGAGCCAACAGGGCAACGCCCATGCGAGCTTTCATGTATTTTTAGTTTCGTTTTTTTCACATTTGCCTAAATTCAAACTAATTTGATAACACAGGGGTTAATTTTTTTCCTCTCGCAAGAAAAGCTCGTTTGGAAAGGAAAAAACAATCGAGCTCTCCTTCCGAGAGAAAAAAAAGTAACCCCTCGTGTTTCAAATTAGTTTAATTTCGGCAAATCTCGAAGATGAATTTTTGAAAAAACGCGGGAGCACAACACATGCTCGCGCATGCGCGTTTCATGGTATCGTAACTCACATGTACCCTTCTTTCCTTATTTTTATCTTTGTTCACAAAAAAATACTTTTATAACTGAAAAAATGTATCAAAAACAGGGAGCCGAAATGTCTCTGTGGGTAACCCCCTGCGTAAACGTCATTTCAATAACGAAAGAAAGTGATTATGTTTGGCATCACAGATGCTTATTCCCCCTTTTTTAAATTAATTTATCGGTCGAATAACTTGGGGAAGAGAATGACACAAGCAGACATGAGGATTCCCATGAGCGATTATCTCGGAAAAACCATCCGTTAAGATTGAAAGTAGGAATATTCTTCTTAAAAAATTGATGACAAAGACAGTGAATATAAATTCAAAGTGGTTTACAAGGTGGTCTATTAAGGCCTATAAATAACTCGTAAGGGATTGTCTGTTGACAATGGGGATATCGGGACTGAGGGCATCTGCGGTCTCTTCAGCTTTCCGTGATATATCGAATTCATTTCTCTGGGGTTGTCTCGCAAGCCCATTTATGGCTTTTCAGGTAAAACGTCTTTTGGATGAACGGAATAGGATTCGATTCGGCTCTCAAAAATGAATTTAGATCTCAACTTTTTTTCATCTCTTGAAAAGGCGGACCAAACTATACAACAATGTTTAAAACAAAATTTTCAAACTGAATAAAGGTTTTTTTTATTCACTATGACAATAGGCGAAAAAGGGGAGAGAAAAATTTTATAAAGGAAAATGGTGTAACGATACCGCAAGCTGGATACAATAGAAGTAAACGTTTTGTATTTATAATGTATATTTCTATAAATGGGGTTGAGGTTTTGTAGATCCCCCTTTGGCCCAATTAGAATTCTAAGAGGTTGACGCCGATGTATTGTTATGGGTTCACCCCTCTCTGCTTGCTTATCCACTCCAAACGATCCCCCGGATTTAATATCTGAGAAAATAATTGTAGGAGAAATCACGTCCAATAACGACTTTTAGTTAGTTTTTTTTTGTAATAACGTAGGTAATTGTTTAAAGAAATAATGATGACGTTGGGCAGAGTCTTCCGTGGCAAAAGCCCATCCACAGGCAACCTCTATCACTAATCAGTTTTGGCTACTGGGTCTGGAAGGCTACTGCAGAAACCGTCATTTCTCTTTGAGGATGTAAAAACGGTCTTGTGTTTTCGGTATAGCGGCAGGAGATATTAGGTGTACAAAATGAAACTCTTCTAAATCTACTAAATTCAAATTTACCCTGTGTGAGTTTCATTTTGTACCTAATAAATAAAAATTGTAGGAAATTTAATTCTCTATAAATTGTACTTAATTATTTTTTTCTAGGATGCACCATTTTCGGAAAATAATTTTTTTTAAAATAATTTATCTGAAAACAGTGCGTCCTAGAGAAAAAATGAATAGAATAAAAATTAAAGAAATTGAATTTCCAACAGATTTTATTTAGTGCATTTTTTCATATCTGTAACGGTTTACGATTTACAAGCCTTTAAAATTAACTTCTTAATGGTTATACTTCAATAACCTTACACGGAGAAGGTCAACTTTTGATGGACTTTAACGCCTAAAATGTTTAAAATTTTGAAAAAATGAACTACTGGTGTACAAAATGAAACTCGGCTAAATCTACAAAATTCAAATTTACCCTTTGGGAGTTTCATTTTGTACCTAATAGAAGAGTCCGTCCCATGGCAGATGTTTCGCGCTTCAACTCAGTGGCAGATGCTCGATTGTGACCACCCCCACAAACCCCACTTTCCTAAAAATAGAAATAAATATCCTTCCCTAAACTGCGATGGCTGATGGCTAAAAGTTCTAAGCCCCACTGGCGCGATTGTCGCGGATCCAGGAACGTGGGGCGCGACTAATTGCCGCGTGTATTCAAATGGGTGGACCCGTTCACAGTAGAGCGACGCGATTTTTTTCATGGAGCTGCAGAAAAGTTGAGCGACACTCGCGACAATCGCGCCAGTGTGTTCCGGCAACTAAAGATAAATTGGGGATGATTTGGGAATTTTTCGAGCTAGAAACCCCGTAAACCTTTTCTTCCTGTTCTTCCGCAAAGCACATATAGGATTTTGGCCGAGAAACCCCTTTTTTCCCAGATTTAGATTTCCTCGAACCGGATGAAATCATTGACATATAGGAAAGAACGAATCCGAAGGTTGCAGGTTTGAATTTGTTTATTTTATGCCCGTGACGAATAGGAGCAGCTTGTTTCTTTGAAGCGAGTAAAATCCTGGGCGGACATGTAAGTGATTGAATGGTCGAAGGGTGCTCTCGTTTCGGCACTCGAGTCAACCACACACTCCCCATGTCTTCGACAAAAGGGCATCACCTATTGTTGACTTAAGTGGACGGCGTTTTCAAAGTCAAGGGCTCACAGAGGCAATAACATTCTGTTTCTATTAGCTTCTGTCAACTTTCTCCGTGAAAACTCCACTTATCGGAAAGCATGGAATCGCCCCATTTCTTAGGTATATTACTCGAATTACATCCTACTAAGTGAACTGTTCAAAATCCTGCATAAAATTTATTAGGTATAATAGTAGTTCATTTTTTCAAAATTTTGAACATTTTAGGCGTTAAAGTCCATCAAAAGTTGACCTTCTGTAAGAAGGTTATTGAAGTATAACCATTAAGAAGGTTAATTTTTAAAGGCTTGTAAATCGTAAACCGTTACAGATATTGAAAAAAGCACTAAAATAAAATCTGTTGGAAATTTAATTCTCTTTAATTTTTATTCTATTCATTTTTTCTCTAGGACGCACTGTTTTCAAGATAAAATTTAAAAAAAATATTTTCCGAAAATGGTGCATCCTGAAAAAATAATTGAGTACAAATTTATAGAGAATTAAATTTCCTACAATTTTTATTAGTACAAAATGAAACTCAGCCACAGGGTAAATTGAATTTTGTAGATTTAGCCGAGTTCATTTGTACACCTAATAAAAATAATAGTCTCACATTTTTTTCAATGTGCAGGAAAATTCCACTCTGATCTTTGACGGATGGAGTCCCTCTAAAGAAGTATTGTTTTACCCTCCATGTTGAGTTTTAGGGGAAGGGTCTTCCAGAATCGATTTTTTTTCCACATCAAAATTTGTAGAAAAAAATTGTGGTTTTGAGGCCGTTAATGCCGTGACAGGGCGTTAGCCGATCGACAATGGTCCGAATTGAACACGGGCTGTCCCTAAAAACAGCTCACACCAGTGATCCCATTCAATGGTGAGTTCAAAGGCGGCCCCTTTTTCCACGTCAAAAGTTCCGCCGACACTTGAAAAATTTTTCACTTCTCTTTTGTTCCTCACCACCTCTATTTCTATGAAAGTAACACCTCAGATAAATGAATTAGTCGGGAGAGACCTTCCTCCTTCAAGCCACCCTTTTGAAAAATCTTCAGGAACAACCATTGCTGAGGACGACTGAAAATTTAAATAAAATTGGTCCATTTCATGCAACTAATAGTTGAACAAGAAATTATCGAGGGCGATTTTTGAATTTCGAAAAAAAATGGCGGAGGTATGTCTGTTTAAAGTTTTAATTTTCCGGAACAATTTACGGCCACAATTTTGACCCGATTTTCACCAAATTTTCACCCGATTTTCACCAAATTTTCACACAATCTTCCTGAATAGTTGGAGAAAATTGCCGTCTGCGATTTTTGAATTTCGAAAAAATAGCGGAGATATGTCTGTTTAAAGTTTTAATTTCCGGAACAATTTACGGCCACAATTTTGACCCGATTTTACCAAATTTTCAACCGATTTCACCAATTTCACCCGTTTTCACCAATTTTCACCCGATTTTCACCAAATTTTCACACAACCTTCCTGAATAGTTGGAGAAGAAATTGCCGTCTGCGATTTTTGAATTTCGAAAAAATGGCGGAGATATGTCTGTTTAAAGTTTTAATTTTCCGAACAATTTACGGCCACAATTTTGACCCGATTTTCACCAAATTTCACCCGATGTACACCAATTTTCACACAACCTTCCTAATAGTTGGAGAAGAAATTGCGTCTGTGATTTTTGAATTTCGAAAAAATGGCGGAGATATGCACGTTTGAAATTTTGAAAACTGCGCTAAGGCCGAACCGTTGGTCCGATTTTCACCAAATCTCCTTTATTATGAATTTTTGGTGTAATAAAAATTTATTGCTTTTTTGGTAGGTGAAAATTTGATACTTCCACCCTTTGCGAGAGGGCATCCCTTGGGCCAAAGCCCATTATTTCTACCTAAAAATATAAATAAAACTGCAAATTTAAAAAAAACCTTCGAAATTAAAAAAGCTAAGAAATTTTTTGAAAAAAGTGGAAAAATAACCGAAAATTGTTTTTTTTTTTAATTGTCCAAATACTGGAGATTATCTTCCCCTCCATGTACTTCCCCCTTTATACTTCCACCTCCGACTTAACTTCTCCTCCGACATACTTCTCCTCCTTAACAGTTCCTCCTATCCTTCTCTTTAAGGAATTTTGGTTGGAAGCTCTTCAAATGCGAGGAAGAAGACTTTTTATAATGAAACGAAATTTTTTTAAAAATATTCATTTATTTAGGCAGAAAATATTCTACAGAAATATCATGAACTAGTAGCTTTATTTTTGAAATGTGCTTCAAACCAATCAGAAATCGATTTAAAAAACTGAAGACTTAAAAGACGGTATTTTTGTCCCTTTTCTTTTCCTCCTGAGGTGAAACGCGAGCATTTTCTTAGTTTCTTCATACAACTTTTTTGTAAAGAATCATTGAATTTGTAGTTAAAAGTGTGGAGTTGGCAGTCTCTGAAAGCGAGACCAGACGATTCGGCGATTTCATCGGAGAGAGCACAGTGGAGAAAGTCTGGCACCCCTGAAAGAAAAGATTAGTAAAGACAAAAGATGGATATTACTAACGTACACTTTTTGCGCTTCTCATAAAAAGATAAGCTATCGGTAAGAACATAATGTACTGAAACCATTTATGCTGTATCGGAACGTACAAAACAGGGCGACGGTTACGCTTTGTTTTGGACAAAACATAAAGGGATATGGAATGCAGGTTTTTAAAAAACCCTTTTGTCCTCAAATGATTTAATTTGTGGCATTAAATTAAATAAACTCATTCATTGACGGGGAGAAAAAACGAATAAATCGACTGAAATCAATTGCTTACCGTTTTAAAATTAATTGCATTTTACGGGTTATTACACAAAAGGTCGATTCAGAATGGAAACGATGTTAATAATGGATTGAGGATCAAAGAATTAAAATGAATAATGACTATAATGAACGCTATTTTAACACAAAATCAAGCTTTTAGATAGAAAATCTATGAGGGTCAATTTGGATCTAAACTTCCAGCCATTGAAGAAATCGAAGAATCATACTGCATGGCCAAGCGTGGGCTTCTTGGATGGAGGAAGGTTCTGGAGAAAAAGAGGGAAAAGTTAAAGTTTTTCCACAGTTAGGTTCGGCCCTCATTTGATTCGAGCTCCGAGTTTCCTTCCCAAAAATTATGGGCAGTCACCGTTCGTCCTTCCTCCAGCGGGAAAGCCGAAAAGCCTGATTAGCATCCTTTTGACCATGTGTTAGTTTAGTAGTTTTTAATCTTTTAGCACGAAAAGTTTATTCAGATTGGACAAGATGTAAGGTATGGTGGGAAAGGGCTTGGGCCTAGAGGGAGCAAGCTCTCTGGAGAAAAAGGCATGGCCGCTGAGGGAAACACAGTGGCCTCTCCATGACAAAACTGTTTTGGATAGGTGGGCCCTCCTTTGATTCAAGCTCCGAGTTTCCTTCCGTCCGTCCTCCAGCGGGAAAGCCGGGTAAGCTGGTTAGCTTTGTAGTTTTAGATCAAATAAATGTATGGACCCACTGGTCTTTGTTGGGATTCTGCGCAAAACTCGTTTCAAGAGGCGCATAGTGGAAGAAGAAAGAGTGTCTGAATTTTTCTTGCGCAGAAGTTTTCTATATTATTTTTAGTAAAATCTCATTTTTTGCCGAAAAATTTCATAGTTTGAGAATTCTCTGGCATCATTTTCGTCGGTGGCACGATCATGATGTTGGTAACCGGGAAATATGAGTAAAATTTTCAGTTTTCACTAAAGTTATTAATGGTTAATTATGTAAAAAAAACTCTCATTTTACGATTTATTGTTTGATTGACTTTTACCTTAACCATAAAGAGTATTGAAAACGAGGAAATCATCAATTATTGAAGAGGAACAAAATAAACAAATAAAATAAATAAAACTATATTGGAAATAATGAACTTTCTTGATTTTGTGTAAACCAATGATAATTTGTCATATTTTTTTCTTCAGTAGTTTGTAATTAAATCGTAAAAGTGTAAACATTTGAGTTTTAATTGATGGTTATAAAGCGGTTGAGTACTTAACACAGTTATGATTTAACAATGTCTGAGGAATTTAATCAAGGGGACCTAGTGAAGGTCGGCTTCTGACCCATAGATCTAACCCCTGTGGCATCTCATTACTATTCAAGAAGACACGTCTTATACATCCGATGTCAAATCCAAAAGGTTCGGACCTGCCCGACATGGAATAGAATTGCCCCTTTTTTTTTATGAATTTCTATCCGAGAAGGGAGCGGACTTGGGCGAAAAGGTCGTCTCTTACAACCGCCTCTCTGCAAATTTTAAATTATTCAGCCGCCGTTACAACCTTTGGCCTGATTTCTGGGTAAAATTGCGACTTTTCCACCTTTGAAAATTCAAATCAGTTTCCAATTTACCAGAAGATAATTGGTACAATTTGACATTTTGTCACCAAGATCTTGTAAACCCATCAAAATATTGAAGTCTCTTGCTTGTGGAATCGAGTTATTAGGAATTTTAACCGAAAGGTATTTTTGGGTGTTTGCTGAAGTCAACGCGCGCTTCACCCTCGCACCTCCCCTCCCGACATCTCACGGAACGGAATCCCTCCCCTCTTCGGATCGATCCTCCAAGGTAAGCCGTTAACTCGACCAGGAACAGAATTTTCAATGGATACACAACGAAGGTTAAAATTAATGTATAAAATTCATTCTTTTGCGCGTTATAATTTATAAAAGTACTAAAATCGAATTTTCAGTGCAGTATAAGCCATTTTTGCGTCTTAACTCCTTACTTTCAGCATTTCAGCGTCCTACCTACGAATCTAATTTATCCTTTTCATTCGAAAATAATATCTATGATGATTTTTGGAAGCATTAAAGTTCAACAAAAAGACGAGAACGAGAATAAGCCATTGATTTGAGAGGTTATAGTTTACAGGGATGCTTTACGACTTTAGGAGCGATGATAGGGGCTTAAAAAAAATTGAAAAGTCCATTTGGAACCTAATGAAGTTGCCGTTTTGTGTTACCTTTCCGCCCACACAGGATAAAAAGCCCGTAACCCCTTTTTTCATAAGGTCGCGCGGAGACAGAAATGTAAAAAGAAGCCATTAGATTTCGCGAATCCCTACGGTATTTCATATTCTAACTTATTGAGTTCCCAGTACGGAGGTTAGGAGGTGGTAGAAGGTCCGTTAGGATATGTAGGTCGGGTAACAGTTGTAGACTAGAGCTGTCCCATTTTGAACCCCTTGGGACGTTTAAGCTGCTCTTTTTTTTTACAGGTTCACCATCAAAATGTGATACTTAAACTACTCATTCAAGTTGTTCATTACTCCACGATAATCCAGGCGAAGATTGCCAGGAACCCAAAAGTTTTTAAACTTGGAGCGAAAACAGCAGCTACTCAATCTAGTTGGCGTTTTCAAGTATTTTATGAATAAATCATTATTTTGTCTTGAAAATTGTGAACAAATAAAAAAAACTAATTTTCTTCTTCTGGCCTGCAACCAAAAAAAATTAACGGTGACGTTAAACTCATTAATTACATTATTGATGTGCGAATTTGTTCTTTGGGTTTAATCCAGGTCAAGTTAATCGGTCTGTTTGTATTTTTTTCTGATCTTTTTCCCCCTTCCGGGTTTAGTGTGGCTCTTCTTCAATGGTCTATAATAAGGCTGTAGTACGCACAGCAGGAATTCCTTGGCGATCCTTTGTGGCCAAGTCATTGTTTAGAGAACAAAGTCAAGGTTTTTAAACCTCTTTACCAAAAACATCAAATCTGAACAAACAGTTCGTGCGATATTCTGCTGCAGTTTAATTAATTAACTTTTTTTTTGGCAAAACGTCAAATTAAAAAAAAAATTTAATTCTGTGGGGAACACAATGAAAATTTTCCGGAAAAAATGGCTGCAAAGATAGCCATTGTTGAGTATAGCCTAACTTGAAAGTTAACCTAACTTTCATGACGTCATCGCAGTTCTCTTCCTCTCCGCGCAAATCCCTTCTTAGCCCCACTCCTTTTTGAAAAAATTAACAAAAATTCGTTAGCTTATTATTAGGTGTACAAAATGAAACTCGGCTAAAATCTACAAAATTCAAATTTACCCTGTGGCTGAGTTTCATTTTGTACACCTAATAAATAAAACTTGTAGGAAATTTAATTCTCTATAAATTTGCACTTAATTATTTTTTTCTAGGATGCACCATTTTCGGAAAATAATTTTTTTATCTTGAAAACAGTGCGTCTAGAG
>JACGAQ010003895.1:0-22714 GCA_014119065.1 Orius insidiosus | reverse complement strand
TCCTTTTTTGGGTAAACCTTTTATTTGGTGTGGTTCCGTTTTTCGGTGTAAAACCCCGTTCTGTCCTGGCGTTAAACATCTTTTTTTACCGTATTTTTGGTCATTTTTCTGGTCTAGAACCTCTTTAATAGAACGTTGGGAGTTAAACATCTTTTACCGAATTATGAGTTGTCTTCCTCGATTTGAGGTGTTTAAACATCCTTTTTATCGGTGTTTAAGAGTTTTAACATCTTTTTCACCAGTTTTAGACCGTTTACCGGGGGTCGTTTGGGTGTAGAAACACCCGTTAAATCGGTGTCCTGGCGTTAAACATCTTTTTTTACCGTTTTTTGGTCATTTTCTGGTCTAGAAAAAACCCTTTAATGAACGTTTGGGAGTTAACATCTTTTAAGAATTGAGTTGTTTTCCTCGATTTTGAGGTGTTAACATCCTTTTATCGGGTGTTTAAGCGTTTTCATCTTTTTTACCAGGTTTTAGACCGTTACCGGGTTTTTGGGTCGTTTTCGGTGTAGAAACACCCGTTAAATCAGGTGTCCTGGCGTTAAACATCTTTTTTTACCGTTTTTTGGTCATTTTCTGGTCTAGAAAAACCTCTTATAGAACGTTGGGAGTTAAACATCTTTTACCGAATTATGAGTTGTTTCCTCTTTTGAGGTGTTTAAACATCTTTTATCGGGTGTTTTAAGCGTTTTAACATCTTTTTTACCAGGTTTTAGACCTTTGGGGTTTTGGGTCGTTTTCGGTGTAAAACACCCGTTAAATCAGTCCCTGGCGTTAAACATTTCATTTTTGGTCATAGAAAAACCCCTTTAATAGAACGTTTGGGAGTTCAACATCTTTTACCTCCGATTTGAGGTGTTTAAACCCTTTTATCGGGTTTTTAAGCGTTTAACATCTTTTTTACCGGGGTTTTGGACCGTTTTCTACAGCGTCCTGCTTTGAAATTCGGTCACCTTAGCCTCCCCAGCATATTAACAAGAAAGCCACTTCCTTGATAACTGAAAGGAATCTCTTTTTCAGGATTAACTGGTTTTACCTTAAACAATAAATCTTCATAACCCAAATCGTAACTTTTTTTCAAAACAAAGCAATACAAATTTTACACTTTGTTTGCTTGACATCGTAAACTGGGTTACCTGAAAATTGCTTAAGGAGTTCATTACTCTTTTAAAAAGATTATCATTTATCATTTTGCGGCCGCCCATTTTAGATGTGTTCCATTTCGTTTGGTCCTTCAGGTAACTCGTAATTTTCTTTACTTTCATTTTTTTTCCCCCGGAGAGTTCAAGGATTTACGTTGACACTTGGAAAAATTTGATGAAATATAAAAAAGTTACATCCACGTGCCATGAGTCCTTCGTTGATCTGATTCGATCCGTCCTTTTCATCCTTTAAAATCTTAAATATGACCTTAGAAACTTACGCTGTGAAAAAAAATTATGTGACGAATTCTTTTCAAGATAATTTAATTTTTCTTCCAAAAATCTTTTTTTCTCTCCAGAAAAGATGCCAGTTTCTGAAGGCGTTTGCATCTTTTTTAGCTAGTCGATATTAAAATTTTCGTTGAGCTTATTTTGTTAAAAAAAAAAGCTCGGTAAAATATCTAATGAAATAGCCGTGAACACTAAGCGCTAATGAGAAGTTAATTGAAGAGTCAGTTCTCTTTTTCCTTGTTATTTTTTAATGAAAAAATAAACCTTTTGAACTGTCATGAAAATCTGAAATTAAAAAACTGAGATAAACCCCGCATTATCCGTTGAAGAGAAATCTACTGTTAGAGATTATCTTATCTTCAGAAGACAAAGGTTTTACGGCATAATTATCCGGGGAGACAAAACATCAAAACCGTGAACCGTATTTTTTGTCCGCGCGACTACTCGAGATTTTATTTTGAAGTGAGGCTTAATCCAAGGAGATTTTAAAACAAAAAGAAGCTTCTTGAAACCAGACCTAATTAAATTAAGCTCCTATTGTTAAATTTGTCCTTAATGCTCATCGCATCATTTTGAGATCCTTGGCTACCGATCCAACCTTAACACCTTATTTAAAAAGAAAACGATTATATCTAATACAAAAGTTTAAAATGAATGCCATTTCATAGAAAGTGACATTAGCGGCATTTTAAAAAAAATTTTTTTTTTGTATTTTTGATATTTTTTAAGAACTGCGAACGTACAGACACCAAGGTTGAAACAAATTTTATGCGCGTGAAATCGAAATTAAAATTTTATTGCGGTAAACTTATTAAAATTTTTAGCCTTGATCGACATAAATTTTTAATGAACTTAATCGTTGGATTTTATTATCTTCGAAATAATTAGAAAAGAAGTTTGTAGAGGAAGGTGTTTGACCGACCTTCTCGAATTTCGCGTGGTCGAAATGGATGAGCTCATAGCGTCGATGAATATCACACGGCTTGACTTTACAAAATATTCAGATTGTTCTGAATTTCACCAAATACTCCTTATTATTTGAATTTATTGAAAAAGAAAAAAAATATAGTAGGTAGACATTTGGGGTGTTCTCGCCGTTCCGTGTCGTCTGGCTGCGCGAAGACTTTCATTTTTCTACCTCGATACTGAAAATATTTTGATAGTAGGGACGAAAAATGATTTAATCGCACTAATTTGAGGAAGACTAATATTTCTTAAATGTACCCTCAATTTTGATGGGAAAGAATTTTTTTACTGTTTTTACAATAACTTTTTACAACATATTGACTCAAAATCTATTATGTAAACTGTTGTTATTTTGTTAAATAATTTATCTTTTACTTATCGTGCAGAAATATGATTATTAAAATTTTTTTGTAAACTAATTTTTTTTTCAATACGTTAGCTTCGGCGGCACATTCCTACCTTTTAATGAAATTTTTGCTCTTTCGATCTTGGAATTTTATGCACGAATACCAAAACGTGACTTGATCCATAGATATTTTGTTTAAACAAAATTATATAATTATTTATTATCTATAGTAAACTATAAACGAGAATGAAAGAGCGCCTACCTTGATTTTGTAGTGGGGCGGTTTTTTTTTCTTTCTTCTCGTTATCGCCGAAGGAATAGCCCCGGCTATAACCGTACGCGTCGGCAACAACTTTAGCATCAGTAACCCACCGGGGATCGTCTACGATGGGTCCAGCCTCTTTCACCAAATCTAATCTCCAACTCAACACGAACGGTAATTACGCCAAAATAATGCCTTCATAAAATCTAAAGAAATAATGTTCTCGTTTAAATTTCACTTACAATTATTCAAAAGATAAAAATTATGATGATATCAACAGGTATTCTGCATAGTTCAGACAAGTCGAAACACGCACAATTAACCCTTTTCTTGTTAAGAAACCTCCTAGAACCGTCATGCTTCCAATAGACAAAAACAAAGATCCTGTATTTTTTAAATAAGGATTAGCTTCAATCAGCAATTTGACATAAAAGTTTCTTGGTGAAAAGAATGTTAACATCCGACTATCGAGCTTTTTGCTTCTCCTTGTTATGGAAAAGCGAAGACAAAATGCATTATTTTTTTAACCTTAAAAACTCATTTGTTGATGACTACTTAATTAATATTGAAAATAAGCGTCCCACTTCTCCCTAATTGTCTCTTAAATACTCAAAAAGCGTATTTGGATTGTTTGTAAACTTTTTTACGTCTTCCAAAGGAAAAAAAAAGAATTAGAGTAGACGTTTTCTGACCTTTTTTACTGGTTTTCCTGTTATTTTAGAAGTTTACATTCAAATACAAGAAGTACGTTCGAGCAGCCTTGTTTTATCTGGCGGCCTTTAAGGTCCCATACGCTTTAAAACCTTGCGTATAAAATATTCGATCCACGTTTTTAATTAAAAAACTAAATCCTAAAAAAGTTATTGTTATCTCAGGCTAAGCGCAGGTGTTTCGCGTAAAAAAGCCACAACATGAACCCGATTAAATAATTAAATTATTTACTATCTTATCGAGAACAAACATAATATGGGTCAGTCGGTTTAATTTTAAAGTTTTTTTTCTGGTAAAATTTTAATCTGGAAGACTCTCAAAAACCGGACATGAAGAGTAATGCAATAACTTCTCTTTGAGAAAGATAAAAGCTACTTTTACACATAATGTTATACATTTTCAAGTTTCAAGGTCGTTGAACTTTTTAATTATAAATATTATGTTTTAACAATGATCTTTTGCCCTTTTTTATATTTTTAAATCCGACAAAAAAGATAGCCTATCATTTTCCTCATACTTCCGTTCTAAATGTAGAAATTGGAACCTATTCAAACAGTGAGGTTTCGATTTTTATGCAGTGTGCACATGCAAAATGTATGTTGTGATTATAAAATAATTGCTTCTTTTTAAATGGGTATTGATTATACGATATATCTTTGAAGAGGCTTCTCAATTTTCTGGATCATCCGATGGCTAAAAAAATTTTGTCTTTTGTCGCTTTCGGCAAAATAAGAACGCGCTAAAAACGTTGTTTTATGTATTGAAAATTTGACAAATGGTACATCGGTAATTTTTATGAAAAAAGCAATTCTTTTTTTTATTTACTAGAGATAAAAATGACGGATAGAGGCATGTCAATTATATCGCAAATTTCATTTCTTTTCGAAGATAAGCCTTGTGTGCAGTACGTTCACAAAAAAAAATTGGCTTTTTATATTTAAAAGTACAAGATAAAATAGCTTTTCTAATGCTAATTTTCTCATCAGATAAAATCAAGGTTGAACTATAAATTTTAAGAGCCACCCGGCTTTTCACTATGACTGTGGCCTACCAAGGACAAGGTTGATGAAGCCTCCTTTTGCTAAAAACGGTCACTTCATTTTATCATGGATATTCGTGACCTGTGACACTCGCTCATGAACTTATCTCCCCTCATTTTTACAAGTTTACCTCTAAATTATTTAAAACGACAATAAAACACGTTTTCAATTATTAATGAGTGTTCTTTTGCTTAAGTCTAGCAAGTTTCGTGGACTTGATTTGATACACCCTTGAATTTGAAAAACCGACTCGCTTTGTCGGCAAAATAAGACTTCTAATAAACTTTTAAATATATTGACATAGTATAGTAATTAGTTTTTCAATTTTTGCTCCTGGAGTAATTAAATGAACAATGAAGTTTGGTTCTCAGAGTTTAAAATCAAATTAGGAAATTACGAAAGTTTAGGATCACGAATCATAAATATTGGTCAAGGGCAGAACTTCTGGGAACAATTTTTTTCAACTATTTGCTTCTTTCAGCTTCCCCCAAATATTTACACGTTTATCAGTTTTAATTTATCGCCTGCAAAAAATAGTTTAAAAAAATAATGGAAGAAAAAATTATCACGTCATTAGGAATATCTTGAGATAATTTACGTCACTGATGAGCATAAGATTTAGGATTTTCACTTCTTTCGCATTAAGATGACAACCTTTAGGTGTTCCATTCAGAGAAACCAAGTTCTGAAAATTCCCCAAGGCCTTATCCGGTCTGAAGGAAGAAGCTTTTTAAGGAGACTACTTATGTAACGACGTAAGATTATCGACCGCTCTAAGAATTAACCCCCCCCCCCCCCCCGCCAAAAAAAGAAAGAAAAAACTTCAAAGGTAAATAATTAAGAAGCCGGCCGTTACGCCCACAATTCTCAAAATACTTGGAAAAAAAATTATATGACACGGTCTGTCAATTATTCGGTGTATCTTCACAGTTTATGAAACTATGGATAAATGAGCCGTGAAGGATAAATCAAGGGCAAATCTCGGAAATGAGTAATTATGTTGTATAAGTTTAATAATTGGATTGTTTTCTTAATAGGCGAAAAGAAAAGAGAAGACGTAATAGAAATCGAAAATGATACAAATGCCAAAACTGGTTTCGATATCACTGAATGCTGCCAGAAAGACCAACTGCAAAAAAGGTATTTTCTCTCATGTAACTTTTTGTGTAAATTTTGATTTTCAGGCTTCCTATCCTTGATTGGTTACCAAAATACACGTGGGACTATTTACTTAAAGATTTTATAGCAGGATTGACGGTTGGTTTGACTGCTATACCGCAAGGAATTGCTTATGCAGTCGTTGCAGGTCTTCCACCTCAAGTAAGTGCTACAAATGAAAGAAATTTTCTAAGTTCTATTTTAGTATGGACTCTATTCTGGATTCATGGGATGTATTGTTTACATGATTTTTGGAAGCTGCAAAGACATCACGATTGGTCCAACAGCGATTATGGCACTTATGACGCAAAAATATGTAGAAACTCATGGACCAGATTTTGCGGTTTTATTAGCATTTTTATCTGGACTTGTTATATTTACTTTTGGAATTTTAAGACTTGGTAAAACTTACATTGTTCTTCAATGATTTTATGTTATATTAGGATTTCTTGTTGAATTTATATCGATGCCTGTCACGGTCGGTTTTACTTCTGCGGCTGCGATCACGATTGCTTCATCTCAAGTAAAAGGACTCTTCGGTCTACCTGGAAAAGATCATGGATTTGTCGACGCTTGGATTAACGTTTTCAACAATTTTTCAAACATTCGACTTTGGGATACCATACTTGGTATCGCCACCATTGTCATTCTTGTCCTCTCAAAGGTAAGTCCTGGTTGAATGATGTATAAATTTTTTTAAAGAAATTGAAAGAAGCCTCGGACAAATGGGATGATGACACTCCTTTAAAATTAGGGATAAAGAAAACTGCTTGGTTGCTTGGTCTTGCTAGAAATGCAGTCGTTGTAATATTTGGAACTTTTCTCGCATATGTCATATCTCTTCAGGGTTCCTCACCTTTTTTGCTAACAGGTAAAAGTCATAAAATTGTTGAAAATTGTGCATAATTTTTGCTTTATAGGAACTGTTGGTTCAGGCTTGCCTCCTTTTGAATTACCACCTTTTTCAACACTGACGAAACAAAATGAGACATTAACTTTTTTCGAAATGACCAGAGAAATGGGATCTGCAATATTAGTCATACCTCTCGCTATATTGGAAAGCATCGCCATAGCCAAAGCTTTTGGTAATTCAATTAACTCAATCTTATGTTTCATTTATTATTCAGCCAAAGGAAAAACTATCGATGCAACCCAAGAAATGATAGCCTTAGGACTCTGCAATCTCGCCGGATCTTTCGTAAGGTCCTTTCCTACGACAGGTTCATTCACAAGAACTGCTGTCAATCATGCTTCTGGAGTCGTCACTCCTTTCGGTGGCATCTTCACAGGTTTAAATTTATTTATTTTTATAAAATATAATTTGTAATTTTAGGTGCTTTGGTGTTACTTTCTTTAAGCTTCCTAACTTCAACATTTTATTACATACCAAAAGCTACGCTATCAGGAGTTATAGTTTGCGCCATGTTCTATATGATTGAATATCGTGCTGTCACTATGTTATGGAGGACCAAAAGTATGGATTTTTTTAAATTTGATAAGTATTAATCTTTTTTTAGAGTTGGACCTTCTCCCTTTTGCCTGCACACTTTTATCTTGCCTGTTATTGGGTCTTGAGTATGGAATGCTTGTCGGCATTACTGTTAACTTACTTTTCATTCTTTATCAATCAGCGAGGCCTTCTGTAGCACTTCAATGGCTCAATGTAAGCATATTTTTTACATTAATTAAAATATATCTTGTGTTTAGGTTGGTGATACTGAAGTTCTTTTGGTGACTCCAACGCAGTCATTGGTCTTCCCAGCAAGTGACTACATACGAGAGGTTATACTACAGAGTTGTGTGGCCAAAAGGAGCTGCAAAGGTTGTTCTTGATGGAACCCATATTCACTACATAGACTCAACAATGGCCAAAGTATTGATCCAAAAAATTGTCTTTTTTTGTATAATAATTTTTTAAGGGTTAAAAATGATTGTGGAAGATCTAAAAGCTAGAGGGCAAGAAGTGACTTTCTGGAGATGGAAAGAATCTGCCATGTACACTGTTTTAGGTTTTGATTCTGAATTAGCTGGCTACTTTCATTTTGAAGAAACATTATCGTTATTAATAAAAGGTATCCTTGTTCATATTTTAAATCTTATTGTATTTTTTGTTCTTTCAGGACCCACAAAAGAGTCAAAAGATAGTCAAGGTGATTACGAAAAAGTTCCATCTATGGTTATTGATGATACTGCTCCCAAAACGTAACTTCAAATTGTCAACAAAAAACCCTTTTACTATCTACTTAATTGGTAGACTTCTGTTCACATTCCTCCACAAAAAGTGGAATCTAAATTGAAATTTGTGATATTGAGCTCGAAGAAGCATTTTAGTTACCACATACTTTCTATTGATTTTTGAAAGGTTGTGATTTTATAGTTTTATAGTAATTTTTATACACTTTGAACTCAGAAAAATAATTTGTTCACTTCAAGTATTATTATTTTATACCACTTACAATCTTTTCTATGTGGATATACAGAATTTTTATAATTAAAACGTATTTTTTTATTGTTTCAAGTCGTTTTCTTTGGCAAAATGACCAGTGGTCCTTATCGCACAAGACTTTACTACAGCAGCTATACAGTCTTCAACTAATTACTAATCTGCAACTAATTTTCATAATTAGAAAGACTCACAATTACAGTCTTCGAGATACCATTGCAAATCTGTGATAATTTTGTCGAAACTGTTTAAATGTTTAAAAAGCAAAATCGTCGATTTGAAAATCATTAATTTTGAGCATTTTGATTGCTTGTACTTGTTTAACTAATCGATATTAAGATTTATAGACTTTCTTAAGTAATTTGAAGGACAATTTATTATTTTGGCTTTTTGACCAACTTCAATGCAGTCTATACAGAACAAAAATTTTAATAAAAAAGAATTTACAAAAATTAAAAAAAAAATTTATAAGGGCAAAAAGATGCCAACAGCACGAGGTGTTCCCAGGCGGTCACCCATCCAGGTACTAACCTCGCCCGACGCTGCTTAACTTCGGTGATCGGACGAGAACCGGTGTGTTCAGCGTGGTATGGCCGTTGGCGAATGAGAGAGTTACGTACTTAATGAAAAGAGTTTACTGTACATGCTATTATTTTAACTTGAGAAATATTCATAATTAGTGTATATGTATTATGAATACCAAACAAAAACTGAGAAAAACCGGATCGGAAGATGAAAAGAATCGGAAGAAAGGGTTGCTGAAAAATTCTGAAGATTTTTTAATTATTCGTGGACTAGATTTAAATTAATTTTTTAATTATATAAAGAATTTTGAATAAAAAATATGAAAGTTTTAAATGCTTGAGAATTTTAATCTACTGATGGCCCTACGACGAGATTTATTTTGTGAGGTAGAAGAGGTAGTTTTGGTATGTATTCCTGATTTTTATCTCAAAAGCTTAATTATGCTAATGTATTTGCATATTTTGAAAAACGAAATGAGGGCTTGAGTTATTTTCCTTGAGGATTTTGGAACTTTTTTTTGCTTAGTCCAAATTATCTCTAAGTTTATGTAAACGAGACGTCATTTTAAAAAAGATTGAAGGGATGAATGATGACTGGGCAAACATTATCGTTTTGGGAGTTCTGCGTCGGTGGAGCGGTCGATAAACCCAGGGCCCGGACGGGAGCTTGAGTCGTTCGCCGGCGTGAGTATGAACAACGGGAAAAAATGTTCCGAAAAAAGAAAGAATTTAATCAAGTCGAAGTACAACATAAAGGGCCGGTGCCGTTTTTATTCTCATGAGAATTTTATGCTGGGCGTCACTGGGCGCATGCGTGCCCTCGATTTTTTTATATACTCGCACAAGTGTCGGCTTCTCCCGTCCGAACAGTTCTGTGAAAAACTTACAAATAGGAACTAAACTTGGCACACAGCTGGGCTACTAACGCGTCGCCGTCCTTACCACAGATACCAGACGTCACTACAGAAAGACTTCAGTCAGTCTCGTTTCGTTCACTCATCTGAACGGTTCTCTCCAGTTTTTTCCGTTATTCTCCCAACAATGTTTATTTTTTCAAGAACTACAGAGTTTAAGACACTACTTGCGTGTCTATAAATTAAATTTTAGTTTAAATAAATTGTTTGTTAATTGCTTTTTTTAATTTGTGAAGTGGATGTGCGAAATTTGCATTTTTGAGTCAACATGGAAAACAAGGTAATTTTATCCCTATTCATTGTTCGAAAATTGCAAAACAATTATTTCCTGTTGTATAGTTATGGTTGTAGTAACATTTCATTAGATAGGCAAAGTATGATATTTATTTATAATGAAAGTTTAAAAACAAAATATCTGGCAAAAAAATTGCTTAAAAATAGTACGCATTTGTTGATTTAAACAATATAAGGGTTTCGTGTACCTGAGGCCTGACTTAAGCTTTTTTTTTCCAACTTGACTAAAAGAAATTTTTAAGTACTCACAATCCTGGGTCTCAGAGACCCCATAGGGTCAAAAAGACCCTTATCATCCTTCGCCAATTTTTTTGGATGTCTTCACCTATTGAAAAAAATTTCCCACTGTCCATAGTAAGATGTACAATTTTTCTTAAATTATGAGTCATCTATTTAATTAGTACAATGATAATTCAAAATTATTGACTATCATAATTAGTAGGATAAAATTGGGTGTTCAGCGTTTTTTTTGCTGAGAAGAAGGTCAATTTCGCTGTTATTTAAAAAAATAAAACTTACTGCAAAAGAAAAAGATAACTTCAAAATTTATGGCAGTTTTATCGTATTTTTTAAGTTATTTGTAGTATTTTGAATATTCAGATTGAAATATATTTACTCAAAAATTTCGCCTTCTGCAGTCTGTTTACTCTTCACAAAATTATTCAAAAAACGGCGACCTTTGAAATATAGCCAATTCTTTTTTCGTGATCATACGCAGGTAATTTCAAAGCCAAAAAAAGTACTTTCTGACATTTATCTCAGATAGGTCATTAAAAGAAGCCTAAATATTTTTGCTTCTGAAAGGCTTGTCAATTTGACATTTCCATCCATGGAGATTTTTATCAAATTACCCAACATCCAACTCCTCAAAGGTCATTCATAGACCCACCCATTTGCAAATTACATGTCGCGTTTTGGTTAAACCACTTTGGAAAATCAAAAAACCCTCATTTTTTTATCAGTACAAGTAATTAAAATTTTGTACAAGCAATTTTTTAAGATAATAAATCACTTGACCTCACAGATTTTTGATTACTCTTCAAAATTGTATCTTCACACGAGTGACAAATGAATGAAAGAGAATTTAATGCTAAACGTTTAGAATAAATCCATATATAGAACAGTGGGGAAGATCGATAACTCAGACCGGGATCTCTGGCTCTACTTTTGGCTTTCATTAAAACGTAGAGATGCCATCGTTGAGAATTTAATTAAAGCAGAAAATCTTTGACATGCAAACGAGTAAAAAAGGGGTTAGTTTACTGGGTTAATTTTGAATATAAATTCACTCCTTGCGGTAAACTTGGTAAACGTCTCGAGCAAACATTGCCTAATTAATCTTGCTAGTGGAACTTGGATTTTCTTAATTTATTATGTTTCATCAAGCAGATTGTAAAGATCTTCTGGATATGAAAAAGAATATGGTGAAGCTGAAACTAGAGGTTTTCATAATTTTTAAGTTTCATTTATATTTTTTCCCCTATCGATCCTGAATTATCGGATATCTCACCTTCCATCATAAATGAATCGTTTCCACTTTATTGAATAAACAGTTTGATTATGTACTTTTTATACAATTTGACTTGTCATTTCGAATTTCAAGTTCATATTTTAAAAGTACGAAAAGCTAAAGGGGTTGGGAAAGAAATTTTTATTAGCTTTGTTCCAACCGCAGTTTGAAATTGGTTTGAAATTCGTGGAGCATGCGCAGAAAGGTTTGTCCGTCAAATCTGAAGTCATCTGCCGTCAAATTAGACGTGCAAATCCTTCTGCGCATGCTCCAGAAGTTTCAAACTGCGGTTGGAACGAAGCTATTAAGTAAAGATATTTTGTGTGCAGAAAATGAAAATTTAAGGCTGAAGTAGAAGTGCTGCTAAGTTAACTTTTTTTTACAATTTCCAATTTTATTTAGGTCGCCATTGTGTCCATAATCGATCAACAACACGTACGTTGGTTATTGTTTCATTTTATACGGCGAATATTAATTTTGATGGAATATAATAAAGCTTTTTTTGTTAGTAAATTGTGCATAAATCATAAGCAATTTGACATTCAGCCCGTTTGCATGACTTCCCGCCCTTTAACCGGGTTTTTAAGATTCTCCTTATCCTGGATTTTTTCAAGTGTGACGGAAAACAAAAGAGGCTGCTAATATTTAAAATAAACATTTTTTTTGCTCTTTTGTGTTTTTTGTGACTCAATTTTTGTTTATATTACTTTTTTATGATTAAACTTTCGCCTTTTTTTAAGCTATCTACTGTAAATAAATGACTCAGATAGGATGCCCATATAGTTGGTCAAAAGATAAGTTGGGCGATTCTGACGCAATTTTTTAAGCGATAATCAATAAGTTTAGGGAATCTTTTTAGTAGAAATGAAATTGAGTAGCTTTGTTTATAAATTATTTACTTTTAGAAAAATGAAATCCCTGACGGCGGTTGGGGTTGGGTAGTCGTCGGAGGTTCTCTAGTCATATCAATGATCGCCGACGGTATTTCATTTTCATTTGGCCTTCTTTATATAGAGTTCCTCGACTATTTCGGCGCGACGAAAAGCGCCACAGCCTGGATTGGTAGCTTGTTCTTGGCCGTACCTCTCCTTTCCGGGCCGGTTTGTTCCGCCCTCGTCGACAGGTTTGGATGCAGGTGAGTTCTTCCTCTTCTCCTTCAATGTCATCCTTACTTTTTTTTTAGATGGATGACAATAGTAGCAGGATGCGTGTCTTGCCTAGGATTTATGATGTCCGCATTTTCTTCGTCGATAGTGACCATGTATTTTACGTTCGGTATCATCTCCGGACTCGGTTTGGGACTTTCGTACGTCACAGCGGTCGTAAGCATCGCTTATTGGTTCGACAAAAAAAGAACTTTGGCGACTTCCTTGGGTGCTTGCGGGACCGGAATCGGGACTTTCGTTTACGCCCCGCTTACACGATTAGCCATCACTTATTACGGATGGAGAGGCACAGTCATCATCCTAGCAGGTAAAAAACTTTTCTCTTAAAAACAATGACTATTCAAATCAGGCACTTTCCTCAATATGTGCGTCTGCGGTGCTTTGATGAGAGACCCAGAATGGTGGATCGAAGCGCAGAAATCATCCCGAGCGAGCTCTCTCTGCCATGATTTGGACGAACTCAAACGAATGCTTGAAGCCGGTACGGTATCGAACGAATACCGTCCAAATATGGACACAATCGCCGAACATAGCTTCCACTCATTAGTCAATATTCCAACTTACGTTGAATCCACTGATAAAGTGAGTTGAAAATAAACGAAAAGAAGGAATTTCTATTTTTTAATTAGGTATCATTTTGTGGAGGACCAATGAGGGGAAGGGATAATCAAATGTAACCGATTTGTTGACTAATTTATTTTTATTTTGAGGTAATGTTTGATATCAAACCTTCTCCTCTCTACACTGGCGTGGTCGGAATATTTTCTATTTATCCTCAATAAAAAGGTATAAACATTATATTTCAACGTAAAAGTTGTGTACCTCTATAAATTTTCACCTTGAAAGTTGAGTTCAATATGAACCCTCCCTCGACAACCACGCCGCCTCTCACCATCTTGATATCTCCCCTACAAAAAATGAATGCAAAAAATAATTTTCTTTAAAATTTAGGTGCCACCGGAATTAGTGGAGCACCTTTTGGGAAAAGAGCAAGCGTTAAGATTGGCAAAGCCTGGGCGTATACTAGAGGAAAGGGCGAAATCAAAAAGCAAAAGTTCTTCAGGTAGACTAAATTCAGTTTCTGAAGACGCAAGCCCGAAATCCGAAGTAAGAGATGTACCTGAGGTTATCGTTGACCATTTTAAAACTTCCAATTGTCGCCATCATTCAAATCGCCCTTGGGCTCATCATTTACGAAACATAAGAGTCCACAGGTAGCTTCCACTTTATATCCATGACTACATTTCAACCTTATTTTATAGAAACTCCGTCATGTATAGAGGTGCTATTTTAAACATGCATAAATATCGCCTGACTGTTTCTTCCTGCCCTGACATATTTAAAAATTCAATGACCACAATAGCAAAAGAAGGAGCTGAGGTAAAAGTCTTTTGCCAAAAACTCTTTTTATATAGAAAAATTTTATAGACTTGGAGAGACGAATTGTTGGAGCTTTTTGAAGGGATGATGGATTTTTCGATGTTTGGCGATCTTCATTTTCTATTGATGTCCTTATCAACGACGCTTCTTTTCACATGGTTTATCGTCCCTTATTTCTACTTAGCTGAATACATGACAGTTTTAGGATATACCGAGGATGAAGGCTCTTTTATTTTAGCAGCCATCGGTGTTGCTAATACTTTCGGAATGGTATGTCTTCATTTTAAGCTTATGTTTTGACATATTGTTGTAGATCGTAATGGGTTACGTTGGTGACAAACCGTGGCTTAATGTGACCAAAACTTATGCAGGATGTCTCGTGTTAACAGGTGAGGTTTTCTTGTGTCCTTGAACCATTGATTATAGCTCGAGCACCTTGACCTTGTTTTTCCTTTCAGGCTTATTCACCGTCGCGATGCCTCTCGTTTCTACGAATTTCTACGCTTTAGGAACTGCTGCTGTAGGCTTCGGATTATTCGTCTCTTCCAATTTCTCATTTACGCCGACTATTCTTGTCGAATTGATAGCTTTAGATCGTTTTACGACTGCGTACGGTTTGACGTTGCTCTGTCAAGGGATCGGAACTCTTATAGGACCACCTGTCGGAGGTAACCTATCAAACAAAATAAAAATATAACCTCTTCATTTTTTCAGGTCTCATTTTCGACTTGACGGAAAGCTGGGATCTATCTTTTTATCGCCGGAGGTTGGATTATAATCGCCGGTTTTCTCATGGCTTTGATCCCAATGGTAAAGACGACCCGCCTCTGGGGTTCGGACCCCAAATCAGAATCGCAAAGTCGCAACTTCGCACCTTCAGGATAAAAAAAATTAACTCACGCTTTCAAGTGGCCTTCAATAATAGTGCCTAGAAGGTGTTTTTTAAAACACAAATTAACGAAAAATGTTCAAATATCAGTATTTTGAAACGTATTTTATTAGCATATTTGAATTCCTCTTTTTCAATTTTGAGCTTTAAATACAAATACAAAACTTCAAGTCAACTAGTGAGAAGTACATTAGCCTTTTAAGCATTTTGAAGTGATAAAGTTGTTTTTTTCAGTATTCTTTTTACTTAAATTTCATAAGACTGTTTTTATTTTCATGTATTAGTTTGAATTTAAAATATAATGTCTAATAGTGGAGTCTAAAGTAAAAAAAACTTGTTATTTCTAATTACCTTTACAATTATTAATTTACCTCATTAAACTATATTTTGAAATTGGTTTTTCTGAAAACTTTTATCCCAGTTAACTCAAGATGATTATCGTTCTTCTACAGCAGACTTCAAAGGTACAGTTTTTGTGAACAAATGAAAGAACAAAAATTTTAAATGATGACTGAGAGGATCGCAGTCTGGAGCAAGCGAGATGCCACCAAGGTGAGCTTTGAGAACGGGGAGTATCTGTCTGAACGGACGGGAAATTGGATATAATTTTTTTTTCGGTTTCACAAGGTTTTTGTGAGCGGTAAGCGTTTTTTTCCCTGCTACGCAATAAAAACTGAAAATGTTTTTCTTCAAAAAGCAACACTGTTTGTAAAGCCCAATTTTACCTTCCATTTGTAAGGTTTTTTGTTTATCTATCCTATCTTGACAGTTCTTAATTTTTCTATAATTTTAAGATTTTCCGTCTTTTTGCTTTATTTTTCTATATTTATTCTATTAATTATATAAAATACTTAAAAAAATGGCGTCTATGTTTGATCAATATGAATGATTTGATGGTTTCTTCGAGTAAAACGACAAGCAATCCGGTAATGAAAATTTTTATGGTTTCTTCTTCAATATTTTGGTGACACAACCGTAAGTCGGAGTTCACTCCTCTGGCAGAAAATGTTCAAATTTTTGTTCCCAGTTTGCAGATTGGATAGCCAGGCCTTTTGAATTTTGTGCCCATTCTTTGTGACAACCTGTATAATTGTGTTTTTTTTCAGTTCGATGACGATGAACGTCCGATGTTTCAAAAAATCAAAGCGAATTTCGAGCCACCCGAGCGTATAACTCACTTGGTCGTCTCACAGGATTGCCGAGTTTTAGCCTTGTCGAACAACATTTTGATCCGATTCGACCCTAAAAAGTCTAAAACTGGAGGTATTGGTTTTTTCTTGAAATTCCGTTAACTTCTTTTTTTAGAAAGAGTGGACTTAAATGGAATCGTTCCCGGTGTCAAGTTGGTCGGACTGTTTTTAGATCCGACAGGAGATCATTTACTTATTAGTTTCTCTACAGAACTTTTATATATGCATAGGAAATATACTAAACCCTAATCTATTTTCATTTTCTTTTAAACGTTTTTTTCACAGGTACCAAAATGAAAGGTCATGAAGTAACCGCAGTTGCGCATCCACCGAATACAGGAATTCCTAAAGATGCGAGTACTCGTCCGATTCTTCTGGGGACAGCAAGAGGAGAAATATTTGAAATTATCAGCCCTGAGACTGATTCTTTTCGATTTCAGTCAAATTATTGCAAAAGTAATCTCCAAAGAATTTTAAAATTTTAAACTTAAATAATTTTTAGGTTTTTGATATGGGGCAAAAAAATGGTTTAGTCATCACTGGTTTGGAATTTTACAAAATGAAAAAATCGGATAATTTTCTTGTTGTGGCGTCTACTCAAGAATTTTTGAACCATTATGTCGGCCGGGTTCATAATATTGATGATAGGCCTTTACTTCAACCTTTATTTAATCAATATATTTCAGCCTCAAGCAAAGGATATAATATAATTTCCTTTCAGTACTTCAGAAAAAAAATTTTAGAAACTAAACATCTTCCTGGACGATTAGAAACATCCAGACTTCAGCTTTATCGAGCCAACGACGACGATGTTCCTAATTCAATTTGTTGGCAGTCTAGTATTGGCATATTTTTCGTCGAGGTAGCGAAAAAAATTTTTTTTTAGACCTAAAAATTTTTTTAAGATTGACCATGGATCTCCTGATGAAGTTTTGATCAACTCAAAAATTTTTAATTACCCTCAAGAAGAGCCGATATCGTTTTTGACGACCGAATTTCATATTTTGCTCCTTTTCCATCGAGTAGAAGGGATTTCTTATCAGAAAAAGTCGTTTTTAAAGACTACTTCAGCGAGGTAAAAATCAATTTTAAAAAATGTAAAAATTAATAATTTTTCAGATGTATGGTCCTTTGGTGAATATTTGTAAAGATTTAGCCTCAGGGACGATTATAATTTATGCGCAAAATGCAATTTTTAAATACGTTCATGAAGAAGATCGCCATGTTTGGATGGTATTTTAATTTTTTCATCAATTTTTTTTTAATTTTAAATTTTAAGATATATGCGGACAGAGGGGATTACGAAACGGCGAAAAAGTTCTGCAGAAATGATGCGTTGAAAAAACAAAGTCTTAAGGATGCAAGCGAATATCACTTTAATTCCAAAGAATATGAAAAAAGCGCCGAATATTTTGCCGAGACGCAGATGTCGTTTGAAAAAATTGCTTTAAAATTTTTAGAAATTGAAAACACCGAAGCGTTAAAATTATACTTAAAAAGGGTAATTTAAAAAGTTTAATTATATTTTCTTATTTTTTGTTTTTAGAAACTTCTAAGTTTGAAACAAGCGATAAAGCTCAGATGACAATGCTTGTTTTATGGATAATTGAATTGTTGCTTAGTCAGCTTAATGAGCTTAAAACAAAAGGAAAAGACAAAACTACGTCTTATATTCAAATTCAAAAAGAACTTGATGAATTCCTCACTTATGATTATTCAAAAGTAAAATAAAGTTAAACAAATTAGCCTGTCATTAAAATTTTAGGAATGCATTATGAAAAATAGGCAAGCTGTTTATGGGCTTATGTCAAACCATGGTGATCAAGAAAATATGATTAAAATAGCCAGGTCTACTGGAGATTTTGAAAAAGTTATCAGCCATCATATTAACAAAGGAGAATGCCTGAAAGGTAGTTATAATTATGTTTCTGTGGGGTTCACAATTTTTTTTTAGCTTTGGAAATTTGAGGACGCAGTCTAGAAATAAGAAATTATGGCTTCAGTATATTCCTAGCCTTCTACAAGAAGAGCCGACGAAAACTTTGGAAGCTTTGACGAAAATGGGGAGGGAATTAGACCCAATTTCGATTCTTCCTACTTTGATTGCGGAATCAAATACAAGAGTAAGAACAAAATTTGGTTTGCTAAAATTATCTTTCTTTACAGCCAGATGAAATGATAAAATATTGGAATTTTGCATCCACACATTAAACAATAAGGATAAACCCGTTCATAATTTTCTTCTTTATCTTTTGGCTCAACACAATCCGGAGAAGCTAATGACATATTTAGAACTTCAAGGTTGAATTAAATTTTTGTATGTTTTGTCTAAAAAAATGATGCAGGGGAAGAGTTGAGCGAAGTTAGCTATGATGTGCCTTATGGAGTTCGTCTTTGTCGTCAGTTTAAAAGGAAGGAAGCGTGTGTGAAGCTTTCTTCGCTTTTAGGCCTCTGGGAATCCGCTGTCGATTTGGCCTTTCAGTGAGCACCAAATTAGCCGTTGAAACTGTCCAATCTAGTCACTGCTCTCCTAGTCTTCAACGTAACTTTGGCTCAACATAGGTAATATTTTATTACATCATTTTTATACTAATTTTTTTTTAGCCAAACATGTTGTGAGTGAACAAAAAGATGGCAACTAACCCAAGTTATGGATTTTCTGAACAATGCGATCTCATCAAATAGAAGACATTTTACCTTTCTTCCCTGACCACCCCACCATAGATTATTTCAAAGATGCCATTTGTTCTTCACTACAAGTAATTAATTAAAAAATCTTTTATGTCATTAATTTTTTTAGGAATACAACCAACACATTGAAGACCTAAAAGAAGAAATGCAAGATGCTACAAAATCTGCAGAAATAATCAGAAATGAAATCCAATCATACAGGACAAGCTACACCATTATTGAGTGGAATTCGAATTGTTTTCTATGTAACCTCCAGTTACTTTTAAGACCTTTTTATTCTTTTCCTGTGGTCATTTTTTTCATTTTGACTGCCTCGTGAGCGCTTTGAAGCCTCTTCTGCCACAAAAGAAAGAGAACAACTTCAAAGTCTAATTGTAAACTATTTACTTTTAGAACCTCCTTTTTATCTATTTTTTTAGAGACAACAAGATTCTCAAGTAAGTGCGGCAGAAAAAGAAAATATTAAAAATCTCATCGATAGTAAATTAGCCGCCCAGTGCTTATATTGTGGTGATATTATGATCGAGTACGTTTTAGTTATATATAAAAAAAAATCTAATTTATATTTTAGTCTCATCGATAAACCGTTCATCGAAGATGAAGATTATGAACGTCTTAAAAAAGAATGGGAATAAAAATTCAGCCTACAAATTGCTTTTTTTACATTTAAAATATTATTTTATTATAAAAAATTAAAAATTGCTATTGCCATATTTAGAAAACCTAATAAATCATAATTGAAATTTTTTCTTTCCCATAGCTTCCTGAGTTTTTCTAAAGAAAATTAAGATTTGACCGACAGATTTGGGAAATGGGTCAAAATAAACCGTGATTTTTATCAAAATGTCTGGTGCATTCTGAATTCCGCCGCCATTTTTTCCTTTTGTAATAACCTCAAAAATACAAACTGAATCGGGTTATTCTAAAAAATGATTTAATAGATAAAATATTTTATTTCCAAAGAAATAAATTGGTAGGTACACAGTAACATTTTTCATAAAATAATATAGACAATAAAGTAGATGATATAATACTAAGTTTTCATTTAGGAAAAGTTTTTAAAATAACAAATTTTTTTCCCGACATGTTGGGAGTTGGGAGATAAGGGGAGAAGTTGAAAAGGGAGAATAAATTGAAAATGGGGGTTGTTTTCGTTTTGACTCGTTGAAATGTTATTTTTAAGGCGGTATAGCTTCAGCATCGTCCAGCGTATGAAGCCAATTGAATATCATCATATTTCTATCGTATTTCGAGAGTGGTTTCCCCCTTTCCCTTTCCACGTCGGAGAGGGTCAATGTCAAGTTGATACCTCGGTTTTTACCCACGTTTCTATAAAAAAATAATAAAAGGTAGTTAAATAAATTATTAGTTACCTAATGACGGAATCGGGGACTGGGACTGAAAGCCTATTCGATGGAGTGGTGGCAGCTGCAGCGACAGCTTCAAGTCTGTCCAAATTAAATTCGGACTGCGAAAGTCTCTCGAGGGCTTTATAGGTCGTCAACAGTCTTCTTCGGATGTAATTCTTACCTATATTAAAAAAGTTAAAAAAACGCCGGAATAATTTTGTATTTACTTTTTTGTTAACGGATCTGACTAAGTCGGCAGGCGTGAGAGAAAGATGAGGAGCGGAAGGCCTCCCGTGTGGTGAAGGAAGCTGAGAAGTGACATCACCGACTGCAACCCAAGTACTGCACGATCTCGAACTCGCATCCAGTCTTCCACCTCCGACCATATAAGTATATTTCTGTGTACTACTACTCAAAAAAGATAATAAAAAAATACAAATGTAACACCCCATACCTTAAGGCGATGTCGGAAACAGCGGGGCGTAAATGCTCGGGGTTTTCTGGTGGCGAGGAAGCTGAGATATGTCCGAAGTACTAAACGACTTCTGAAGCCCTAAAGCCGAACTCAAAGCGCCGCAACTTTTTCACTTCGTTTTCCTCTTCGAACCATAAATCTCCGGGATGTCGGCAGGTCTAAAAAAACGAATTTCAGTACAAATATTGTCAATGTTATTTTAAGACCTTTTGCCCTTTCAAAACGCCCTTTAAAGTGTCACCAGCGCGCTATAGCAATTATCCTCAGTGGTTCAAAATAATTTTCTCGCGAAAAACGAAATATCCATAATGTCTAAATTGCGAATGCTGTCATCTTCAAAATATTTATTCGCAATGCCAAATTGAAAAGAAATAATTTTTCAAGCAGTTAGAAAAAAAATTAGAGATTTCCTCTTTTGAAATCTACTTTTCTTTCAATATAAGTATTTAAATGGAAATTTAATGTTCAAATGTTAATTTTTTGAAAGGGTGAAGACTGAAGAAAACAGAAATTGAATTTTTTTAGATTGGTTTTTTTGCTATCTAAAATTGGATTGCGGATTTCATTAATATTGACATCAGCGAGCTTTGCAACAAGTATACTCCAAATTTTTTAGCATTGAAACAATAAAAGAAAGCACTTATAATAAAAGTTGTTTAATTTTAAGAATATCATTTTGTAAGTACCTTTGAGGCCTGGAGTCAGGATTTGGGCTCGGCCCTCGTAGGAAGTGGACACCCCTTTTATCAGAAGCGACCGAAGAGACGGAAAACAATGAAAGATCAGTGGTGACGGATTCATGGGAAGGCGATCTAAGCATCCGGCATCCGATGGTCAACACCGGTGTCTGAGGTGTGGGTGCTCCGGCCATAACTCAATGAAAAATATACACGAGGTGAACCTTCAAAACATCGGGGGATGACGTCCGAAAGTTACATGAGACCGAGCCCACGTTACTTCGGCTCTGTGCGTGGGTGGAATCGTCCAGGGGTCGATAAAACGAGGAGGGAAGCGACTCAGAACAGCCTGTGGATAACGCGGAGAGGGGAGGATAATTCAACCCCTTCACAAACGCCAACCTATAGAGTGTCCAGAAAATTTCTCAGCAAACAAATTTTTAAACCCAGCAAGTTTGAAGTACTTCAAAGATGATTGGGATTAATTTTTTTTCTCTCTGTAAAGCAGTCAATCGAAAAAGGCAACAGACCAAAAATGATATTTCAATCATCTGTCAAATAGATAAAATACGCCCATTATCGCTGTTTATATGATCTTTGTACCCGAAAAGTCTTCCACACTGGGAGATTAGTATCTTTTCTGAGATGAAGTTAACAATGGAAGTCTCTCCATTTTCTACTTTTGACAATCTCTTCTTTGCATCTCCTTTTTGCTGGGGCACAAACGAAAAGCATCTATGCAGAAACCGAAATTGACGTCTACGAGTTTAACCTCCACTGGAAAATAAGCAACTTTAGTTTTTACCTCAACGACATGGCGAATATTTAAGATCCGATGAATTCTATGAAGAAAAAGATGAAAGGTGGGTAATTGAGCTTTACCTAAAGGTTCAACGTCGGCACAGTCTGATTATTACAGATATAACGAATACACTTCAGGAAAAGACTGTATTTCTATTTTTGAAATGTATTGCTTCCCCCACCATATATCAATTAAAATTTTCAATAAAAATATTAAACAGTGAGGCACAACACTAGCATCATTTGTTAGAAACGAATTGATCTCTATGTCAAATAATACTTCAGTATCGGATCCATGGTTTATTAGAAGAAAAGATCTTTTCAGCAAGATTCCTGATGATAAATTGACAATTAGTTGTGTTATGAAGGTTACGAAAAGTGTTGGAAGTTTGGGAACGAAAGTAATACAGATGACAACTCCTTTCAATCGACTCCTTAACCAAGGAGACTTCAGCGACATCACTTTTTTGGTCGAAGGGACAAAATTTCAAGCGC
>JACGAQ010003894.1:0-22722 GCA_014119065.1 Orius insidiosus | reverse complement strand
AATAGAAAAAATTCTCAGAGTTGGGCGTATTCATATTCATAAATATGAATATGAATAACACACAATTTTTTTTATTCATGAATATGAATAATGATATGAATATGAATAGAATAATATTCATTCATAAATTTTTTCATGAATAATATTATTCATAAGATTATTCACAAATAACCGATTATTCATAACATTATTTATAAGTAAAAAGCATTATTTAGACGCTTTTTTCCAGTTATTACGTATAACGCACTATTAACATTTTTAATCACGAATAACCGATTATTCATTAGTTTATTCTAAAAAATGCCTACAATTTATTTATTTTTTTTTTTTTTTGCGAAAAAAGGCCGATTTTTGACGGTTTTTAAAACGTAGAAATTCGTGAGTTTAAAATTCCGCCCCGGGAGTATCTTTCCCGGATCCGCATGGCGATTTCCCGTCGATTGATAGTGCGTAATGTAGCCACCCTCGCTCCAACACAGCGCCCTCTGGGAGTTTCTAAAGGGCAAAATTCGATTTATGGGGCTATTAAAAAAAAAAAAAATTATTCACAAGATTATTCATCAGCAAAAAGCGTTATTTAACTTTTTTTCCCACTTTTTTTTCTTAATTATATTCATTATTATAACGTCCTAGTGGCTAGGAACACCCTGAGGGGCTAAAAAGACCCCTAAAAAAACGGATAGGTACTCTTAAAATTACTAAATAATTTTATTTACCTATATGACATGATTCGTTGATTTTAAACTGCATAATTTTATTTTTGAAATAAAACGAGTCTCCCTCATAAGATAAGAAAATTGGTAGGTATAATCCCTGTAAACAACAACATCCATGTTATAGTTACGTCTTAAGTAAAGACAGAGATTGGATTTTATTCATTTCTGTTTCGGTCTTGACAGTGAAAAGATATTCTTTTACATTTCATAATTATGGAGTCATTGAGAGAAAACTGTTTGAAAAAGTTAAATTTTTCTGTGCGGGTCGCCCTCGATGGGAAGTTTTTCAAGCCGGCAACTGAAGACGTCAACAAACTCGCCGAGGAAATAGAGTCAGAAAACTTAAAAGTTTTATGTGTGAAGTGTGAGCGGAACAAAACTAATATTTTGAAGGTAAATATTAAAACGTCATCAAATTTATATTCACATATCAAGCGAAATCATGGAAAACAGACGATGACTCAGTTTTCAATGGCTATGGAGAATAGCAGAAACAAATTTATTCTTGAAAATCCTGAGGAGGCCAGAAAATTAACAAAGAATAAAGACCTCTATGTCCCTCCCTCAGTCGAAATTCGAGGAATTACTAACTAATTATGTAATTGATACAATGATACCTCTCCAATCTATCGACTCATCATCATTCAAAGCGATTTTTAATTTTTTAAACATTGAAAATAGAAATTTTCACCTAATCAGCCGTCGAACGCTCGGGCGTCGAATAGACGAGAAATTCCATTTACATCAAAACGATATAAAAAAAGCTTTACTACCAATAAAAAATGTCTGCACGACTGCAGACATTTGGTCCGGGGGGAAAAGGAGCTTCTTGGGCGTAACTGTACATTGGCTCGATCGAAGTAACGTTAGAAAATCAGCAGCCCTGGCTTGCAAAAGATTTAGGGGCTCACATACCCACGATCGAATATCAGATTTGCTAAGAAACATTCACGATAAATTCGAGCTTACGACTGAGAAAATAATTGCGACCGTAACAGATAACGGTGCGAACTTCGTTAAAGCGTTCGAAGTTTTCGGAGTTGAGGTCACTGAAGGTTATGACGTAGATGGGGAAGCTTCTGATGACGAATCATGGGTGGACTTAGAGGAAAGTGTGACAGAAAGGTTACCATACCATCTTCGGTGTGGGGCCCACACTTTAGCATTGACATCGTCAGCCGACATAATGAGAACAATTAACGCTGACAGAGTTCTCTCTAGTTTACACAAGGAGGCATTAAAAAAATGTAGTGTCATCTGGAAACTGGCAAAAAGGCCAAGAACCGCGGAAATCATTGAAGACATTCTCGACAAAGCCCTTTCTCCTCCAAATGAGACGAGATGGAACAGTCTTCACGACTCTTTGAAACAAATAGTAGGAATAAAACGCAACATGGGAGGCTCGTTGAGGCCCTTGGCACTGAACAACTGACCGAAAATGAGTTAAATTATTTAGAGAAGTACGTACATTGTTCCTCCCCTGTTGCCGAAGCCCTAAACCTGCTTCAAGCCGAAAAAACGGCGTATTATGGGATTTTATTGCCTACGCTGGTGGCATTGTTAAAAAAATTAAGATCCATCGCAAATACAGATTTAAAGTTTTGTAAGCCAATCTGCGACTCATATATTGCGAGCATTCAGCAACGGTTTTCAAAAATATTAAATTTCGAAACTTTCGAAGGAAAAAATGCTGCGATCGCTTCACTATCATACCCGAAGTTCAAAAACAAGTTTTTTCCATGTATACAAAAA
The DNA here is from genome assembly GCA_014119065.1 of Orius insidiosus. NCBI lineage: Eukaryota > Metazoa > Arthropoda > Insecta > Hemiptera > Anthocoridae > Orius > Orius insidiosus. Next base: position 20,254 of record JACGAQ010003894.1, on the reverse strand, counting down.
TATGAACAAGAAGAGTTACTCATTAATTTTAAACAACTAATTTACCAATATTTGATAAAAGAAGCTGGGGAGAACTCAGTTAGTACACCGATGGAGATCGACTCTCCTCTAGAGGACTTTTATGATTTCGGGGACGAAAGCGACTCATTACCTCCTATGCCTGAAGATGATATTTTAATCCAAGCTCAAACGATAATGGACAAATACTTAAGTGAAAGAGAGGCCGGATTAGACATACTGAAAAAAGTATCCAAGTATAGAACAGATTTTCAAAGAAAAAAACACACCACTTCCTTCTAGTGCACAAGTGGAGCGTTTATTTTCATATGCTACCATGACTAATGCACCTAAATCAAATCGTTTGAGTAACGAAAAATTTGAACAACGTGTGATACTGAAAGCAAATGCGTCATTGTAAGTACCCTGATTTTCCTTTTCTCACCAATAATGATTTGTGCTTTTTTATTTAAGGACATTAGAAAGTCTAGATACAACTTCTTCGGATCAAGATGACTACTCCGACGACGAAACTGATGATGAAAGCGACGATTAAATTTTTAAGTTCAATTAACAAGTTTTATAATTACATTTTTTAAGCCGATAAATCAAATTTTATAATATTTTCAGTATTCCTTTATACAATGTTGAAATTAGTCTTAATTTTTTATTAGGTACACAATGTTTTTAGACGTAGGTACCTACCTATATCTATTAATAAATACTTTTTTTTAAAATTGAATACATAACTCTATATAAAATTCATTATCCTTTTTCATTTATTTATGAACATTCAATTTTTTATTAAAAAATCTAGGAAAAACTACGGATATAAGTCTCATAGGTTTTCTGAAAAAAATTAAAAACTAAATTATTTAAATAAACATATGAATATCGGATATTCGCGGGTGGAAGTTGTAATAGGGTGATTATAATAATGATATAATTAAGAAAAATGTGGAAAAAAAAAAGTTAAATAACGCTTTTTTCTTATGAGTTATCGGTTTTTTTTCAATAGCCCAATCGGATTTTGCCCTTTAAAAACTCCCAGAGGGCGCTGTGTTATAGAGCGAGGTGGCTACATTACGCACTATCAATCGACGGGAAATCGCCACGCGGATCCGGGAAAGATACTCCCGGGGCGGAATTTTAAACTCACGAATTTCTACGTTTAAAAACCGTCAAAAATCGGCCTTTTTTCGCAAAAAAAAAAAATAAATAAATTGTAGGCATTTTTTAGAATAAACTAATGAATAATCGGTTATTCGTGAATAAAAATGTTAATAGTGCGTTATACTTACGTAATAACTGGAAAAAAGCGTCTAAATAATGCTTTTTACTTATAAATAATGTTATGAATAATCGGTTATTTGTGAATAATCTTATGAATAATATTATTCATGAAAAAATTTATGAATGAATATTATTCATATTCATATTCATATCATTATTCATATTCATGAATAAAAAAAATTGTGTGTTATTCATATTCATATTTATGAATATGAATACGCCCAACTCTGAAAATTTTCTTCGGTCTTATGAGGAAACCCTTTTGGGCATTCTCCACGGTCTTTAAGACAGAAACACCTTTTCCCCTATTAGCGGGCGTTTTCGTCGGTCTTTCTGTTGAGAAACACCCTTTTTGGGCACTCTCCACGGACTTTAAGACAAGAAACACCCTTTTCCCATCTAATCGGGCGTTTTTATCGGTCATTCTGTTCATAAAACCCCGAAACACAATTTTTCTATCGGTCTTTCTGCCTATAAAAAACCGAAACACCCTTTTAACATATTATCGGGCGTTTTCGTCGGTCTTTCTGTTGAGAAACACCGTTTTTTGGGCATTCTCCACGGTCTTTAAGATAAGAAACACCCTTTTTCCCATCTAATCGGGCGTTTTTATCGGTCATTCTGTCCATAAAACCCCGAAACACAATTTTTTTATCGGTCTTTCTGCCTATAAAAACCCGAAACACCCTTTTACCCATATTATCGGGCGTTTTATCGGTCATTCTGTCCATAAAACCCCGAAACACAATTTTTTATCGGTCTTTCTGCCTATAAAAACCCGAAACACCTTTTACCCATATTATCGGGCGTTTTTATCGGTCATTCTGTCCATAAAACCCCGAAAATCAATTTTTTGTCGGTCTATCTGCCTATAAAAACAAGAAACACCCTATACCCATATTATTGGGCGTTTTTAATCGGTCATTCTGTCCATAAAACCCCGAAAATCAATTTTTTGTCGGTCTATCTGCCTATAAAAACAATAAAACACCCTTATACCCATATTATCGGGCGTTTTATCGGTCATTCTGTCCATGAAACCCCGAAACACACTTTTTATCGGTCTTTCTGGCTATAAAACCCGAACATCCTTTTAGCCATATTATCGGGCGTTTTTATCGGTCATTCTGTCCATAAAACCCCGAAAATCATTTTTTGTCGGTCTATCTGCCTATAAAAACAATAAACACCCTTATACCCTATTATCGGGCGTTTTTATCGGTCATTCTGTCCATGAAACCCCGAAACACACTTTTTTATCGGTCTTTCTGGCTATAAAAAACCCGAAACATCCTTTTTAGCCATTTATCGGGCGTTTTTATCGGTCTTTGTCATTGCAAAACCCTTATTGGGAGTTCTCTCTTAAATACAAGAGTCTCTATAAGACATTTTTAAAAACCGTCTGGTGGCAAAAACCTTCAAAATCTTCACATTTCCCTCTACCTGATATCAAAGAAGTGCTGCCTTAGATTTTATTAAATTTAATAGATATTAATAGCGACAGAAATAAAATTTAAAAAAATTTAAAAAATAAAATTTAATAGATATTAATAGATTAATAGCGAGATGGATCTTTTCAAGAAGACATCCCAAACCTACAAACCCTCGGAAAAGACAAAGGATGTCTTTTTTGATACTTAAGATTACCTCCTCCACGATTTATTATTTTTTTTATTGATCTTTTGTTCATGAAAACCAGATCACCCTTTTCCCCAGTTTATCGGGCGTTTTTATCGGTCTTTCTGTCCCTAAAAACCGAAAATATCCTTCTCCCATAATCGAGCGTTTTTATCGGTCTTCTGTCCATAAAAAAACCGGAAAAAAAACCCTTTCCATAATATCGGCGTTTTTATCGGTCTTTCTAGTCATCAAAACCGGAAAAAAACCCTTCCCCCATAATATCGGGCGTTTTTATCGGTCGTTCTGTCCATAAAAACCGGAAAAAGCCTTTCCCCATAATATCGGGCGTTTTTATCGGTCGTTCTGTCCATAAAAACCGGAAATATCCTTTTCCCATAATATCGGGCGTTTTTATCGGTCTTTCTGTCCATAAAAACAGGAAAAACCCCTTTCCCCATAATATCGGGCGGTTTTATCGGTCTTTTTGTCCATAAAACCGGAAAGAAACCTTTCCCCATAATATCGGGCGTTTTAATCGGTCTTTCTGTCCATAAAACCGGAAAAAAACCTTTCCCCATAATATCGGGCGTTTCAATCGGTCTTTCTGTCCATTAAAACAGGAAAAACCCTTTCCCCATAATATCGGGCGCTTTTATCGGTCATTCTGTCCATACAAACCGGAAAAAAACCTTTCCCCATAATATCGGGCGTTTTTATCGGTCGTTCTGTCCATAAAACCGGAAATATCCTTTTCCCATAATATCGGGCGTTTTTATCGGTCTTTCTGTCCATAAAAACAGGAAAACCCCTTTCCCCATAATATCGGGCGGTTTTTATCGGTCTTTTTGTCCATAAAAACCAAAAAGAAACCTTTCCCCATAATATCGGGCGTTTTAATCGGTCTTTGTCCATAAAAACCGGAAAAAAACCTTTCCCCATAATATCGGCGTTTCAATCGGTCTTTCTGTCCATTAAAACCGGAAAACCCTTTCCCCATAATATCGGGCGGTTTTATCGGTCTTTTTGTCCATAAAAACCAAAAGAAACCTTCCCCATAATATCGGGCGTTTTAATCGGTCTTTCTGTCCATAAAAACCGGAAAAAACCTTTCCCATAATATCGGGCGTTTCAATCGGTCTTCTGTCCATTAAAACCGGAAAAACCCTTTCCCCATAATATCGGCGCTTTTATCGGTCATTCTGTCCATACAAACCGGAAAAAAAACCTTTCCCCATAATATCGGCGTTTTTATCGGTCTTTCTGTCCATAAAAACCCTTTATGGTTCTCCACTTGCACTATTTAAAGCTAAAAAGATAAAAAGAGTGATTTACCTAAGTTGGTACCTTGAAAAGGGTAGCCAGTAAAATATGGTGCCATGTTGAGTGTGGACACTGCCATATCTGAGCCGAAGAGATCCAGCGTAATGAAAACTTGCAAACTTAAACGAGAAAAAAAATAAGTCGACAAAAAAGGTCGGAGACACAAGAAAACTCGACACGGGACGAAGCCTGAAGGGCTACTGGCGAAAAAGAAAGGCCGTTGAAAACACCCTCAGAGGCCTTCCCCACTTTCGACAGAGGCCTGGCCTAAGCAGAGGATTGGAAGAAATTTTTTCAAAAGTCCTCTCCTCTCATTGGGCGTCTACGATACGTCCACGCCTCTCGCCCTCCCATTTCCCCACTTGTATAAAAAAATTTTTTTTCCTCCTTAAAAAAATACGATAAATTGATTTTGACGGCTAATTCCGACCATCTTCATCCAGTAACCCAATTTTACACTTTCAACCCCGTAACCGTTACGGGAACTTATTTTTTTTTGTACTCAAAAACTTCACATCAATTATACTCCTATGATAATCCCTTTATCTACGCCACGCTATTTTGAATCAAAATTGGTGTTTGTCAGAGGCGGCTTAATTTGGGCAAAATGTCGCATGAAATTCGATTTTTTGAACATTCGAAGCAGAATAATCCGACCGAGTCCGTACTGATTGGTCTTCTGGAAAAATGCGCTGCACACAAAAAAATTGTGGTAAAAGCGCCTTAAAGCGTTAATAAATATTATATTTTAAAAAAAAGTACTAATTTGAAGAGCTTCTAAAGAAACTTCCTTAGAAGGGATAATATGGGAGGAGGAAGTACAACGGGGGGGGGGGGGGAGTATAAAGGGGGGAAGTATAACGGAGGGGAAGTTAAGGAAGTTAATTATAAAGGAGAAGTTTAAGGAGGGGGAAATATATAGGAGGGACAGATTAGGGAGGGCATTATAAAGGAGAAATTTAAAGAGGGGGGAGTATAAAGGAGGGGAAATTTAAGGAGGGGAAGTATAAAGAAGGTAAAGTTTTAGTAGGGGAAAGGTATAGGAGGGGAAGTATTAATTTCAAGTATTTTGAATTAAGAAAAAATTTCCTTTTTCCCCAAAAAAGGGAAGTTAAGTTTTAGGAGGAGGAGTATAAACGAGGAGAGTTTATGGAGGGGGAAGTATAAAGGAGGAGAAGTTTAATGAGGGGGAAGTAATATAGGATTGATAGTTTAAGGAGGCGGAAAATAAGGAGGGGAAGTATTAATGTCAAGTATTTTGAATTAAGAAAAAAATTTCTTTTTTTCCCCAAAAAAGGGACGTTTAAAGGAGGTTAAGTTTAAGAGGAGGAGTATAAAGGAGGGGAAGTATAAAGGAGGAGAAGATTAAGGACCCCTCCTCATTAAATTTATGAAATCCCCCGATTTCAATATTTTTGAATTTAAAATTTTTTTCCATTTTTTATCCCTCAAAAAATGTTTTTGTCTCAAAAAAGGGAAGTATGAAGGAGGTTAAGTTTAAGGAGGGGGAGTATAAGGAGAGGAGTTTAAGGAGGGAGACATATAAAGGAGGAGAAGTTTAAGGAGGGGAAGTATATAGGAGTGATAGTTTAAGGAGGGGGAAGTATAAAGGAGGGAAGTATTAATGCAAGTATTTTTGATTTAGAAAAAATTCCTTTGTTTCCGAACAAATGTTTAAGGAGGGGAAGTTTAAGAGGTGGGAGTATAAAGGAGGGGCAGTATAAAGGAGGAGAAGATTAATGAGGGGGATTTCAATTATTTTTGAATTAAAAAAAAATTAGCTTTTTTTATCCCTCAAAAAATGTTTTTGCCTCAAAAAAGGGAAGTATGAAGGAGGTTAAGTTTAAGGAGGGGTAGTATAAAGGAGGAAGTTTAAGGAGGGAGACGTATAAAAGGAGGGGACGTTAAGGAGGAGAAGATTATGGAGGGGATTTCAAAAAATTTTCCTTTTTTTTTCCCTCAAAAATGTTTTTCGTCCCAAAAAAGGGAAGTATGAAGGAGGGGGATCAATCTTATTTGCGGAAGTACCTATTAATTTCAAGTATTTTTGAATTTAGAAAATTTTATTATTTTTTTTTTCACAAAAAATGTTATAAACTTATACATATTTTCTTTTAATTAAATTTTTTTTTTCCTAAAAATTTTCGGTTTTTTTTTTCTCCCCAAAGTCTCGACTTGGAGGGTAAAACAATAACTTCTTTGAGAAAGTTAATTATTAAAAATCTATCCAAAACACTAAAATGTTAGACACGTCCTGATGCATTTTATTTGGGTCCGCCTTCCTAAAAACCTGGGAACTTTTTCACATTTTGAAAATTGAACTTCTGCAACGTTTCCTGCTTCTGAATTATGGCCTATGAAATTCAGCATTTTGAGCTTTTTAATTTTTTTAATTTGATATAAGATCATTAATTATCGATTTTTTTCATCCTATTCTTAGGGGGGAAAAATCTTCGCTGGTGCTTTTCGATTACTGTAGATTCCCGTCGGAGTTAATCTCTCAAGTGTGGGAACGCCTTTCTTTCTCTCTAAATGCGGTTTAAATTGTCTACTATTTCTCTTCGCTTTTTAACTTTTGAAACTCCCTCCCCGAGTTTTTTTTTTTTTTTTTTTTTTTTTTTTTTTTTTTTTTTGTTAGTATTTTTACCGTTTTCCGCGGGGGCAATTAGGAGCGGGTTTATCGCCCGTTAGAACCCATTCCACTTTATTAGCCTTTATTCAATTTAGAAGCTCGCGAATAATGTTTTAAGTGAATCCCGCAAATTTTTTTTACAAAAAAAAGTCAATTTTTAAATTTTTGGCGCCTTAAAAAAACGGGAGAACACCATTCCACATAACGCATTTCACCCTAAAGCAGTTGAACATAAAAATCTGCATTTCGACATAAAAATCTGTAGTTCACCATAATGCGTTTCGGCATTATGCCATGCACATAAGATCTCAAAAGTTCAAAAATTTTGAGCATAATGCATTTAAACATAAAGCGTTTCGCCATAAAAGACTTTTCAATATTCTACAAGTCGACATAAAAAAGTGAAGTCACCATAACGCTTCTCACCATAAAAGCATTTCTTTAAGCTTGTTGTTTCGCCATAAAACTGTTTCTGTCGTTTGGGCATAATACATCTCACCATAAATTGGGACAGCCAAAGAGCAAGCCTTCGCCGTTTAAAACGCGTTTATGACGAAACGACAAAAACCTTAAAACTTCACCATAATGCAATTCAACATAAAGCATCTCAGCATAAACTAGGAAAAGCAAGCAGACAGCCAATCAGCTCACAAGGGTATTAACTTTTTCCTATCGCGAGGATGTGCGAGTGCATTATGGTGAACTGTCAAGTTTTAAGGTTTTTGTCGTTTCGCATAATCGCGTTAAACGGCGAAAACAGGCTTGCTCTTTGGCTGTCCCTAGTTTATGGTGAGATTTATTATGCCTAAACGACATAAACAGTTTTATGGCGAACGACAAGTTCTTTAATATGAAAGTTTCCTTTATGTTCAACTGCGTATTTTGAAACGACAAATATTATGTTGAAACGACAAGTATCAAATCTCTTGTTTATGGTGAGATGTATTATGTTCAACTGCGTTATGTTGAAACGACAAATTTTATGTCGAAACGACAAGTATCAATCTCTTCTTATGGTGAGATGTATTATGTTCAAATGCATTATGGTGGACTTTTTCGACTATTTTCTATGTTGAGTTGCAGGATTTTTATGGTAACTCGCGATTTCTGCTATTTATGGTCAAATGCATTATGGCGAACCGCATCATGTCGACACGTATACACTCAAAAATTCTACCAAGTCATTTGTACGGACAAATTTCATTCGCTGTCAATTTTGAGGATCTTCGTTACGAGGATATTGAAAGGTGACGTCCCGGCGGGATAAATCGGCTCCCTCGGGATACGTCGAGTATTTTGGTAAACATTCCAGGTAAAAAGAGTTTCAAGAGGCACTTGTGAATAAAAGAGGATGGAAGTGATCGATCGCACTTCAAACCCCGATCCTTCACTTTCACAAAATTTTAGGATTTTTTTTTTCTTGTTCGTTTGATGGAGACTGATTGACCTTAGAAAGTAATGGAAGAAACTGCATACCGGATAAATAATCATCAGTCATCACTTTCATACACAAACCACATATTTGTACTCAATTATTGGCGTTTTCTGCGGTATTTCGGCAAAAAAAAAACTTTATAACCCGATTTCCTAGCGTCTTTGACGAGGTGATCCAGTTTTACCTTATCTTCGGGATTAGTCTTTTGAATTTTTACCAGTTTTTTTTGGCCAAAAATACAAATTTTCTTAAATTCCGGGGAGTTTCTAAGCTCTTAAGATACCCCCGTTTTACCACTTTTAGCAGAAAATCCATCTTTCCAATCAATATTTGATCGGTTTTCTAGATATTTTCCTATGAAAAACCCCAGGTTTTTTACTTTATTTTGGCCAAAATCAACAAACTTAGTTTTTTAGCTTAGTAAAAACTCCAGATTTTTTTTAGTTTTATTGGATATTTCGCGTAAGAGAAACCCTTTTCTCCAAATATTAGGTCCATTTCTAGAGTTTTAGTTTTTAGTTTTTCTCGCTCTTTTGACCGAAATAGTTTTACCCAATCTCTCTTTCCGATTTCTCTGGTCTTTAGACAAAAATTTTCACAAGTATATCGGGAGTTGCCGGCGGAATTTTCACAGAAAAAAATAAAGAAAATTTGGTGAAAATCGGTTCAAACTGTTCCGGAAAAAGTGTTCCGGAAAAAAATGCAACGGACGGACGGCCGGCTGGAACCAGAGACAAAGTTGGGATCGGTAAAGATAAATGTTAGATTTGAACCTCCTGGGTCTGGAAGACCCTCCTCAAAAACCCGACGTGGAGGGTAAAACAATAACTTCTTCAAGGAAGTGAAAACATCAAATTTTGACCAGATTTTTGAGAAATTTCCCTCAGTTCTTTGTGACAAATACGTTATTTTTCCTTAATTTTTAGAAATTGCTCTATTGTTTGATATCCCTGTTTTACCTCTTTTAGCCAAAAATCCCTCTTTCAACCAAAATTTGAGCGTTTGTCTCGATTTTTGGGTTAAAAAAAACCAATTACTCAATTTTAAAAGAAAGTCGTATAAAACGATATAATTTGTAAAAAAAAAAAACTGCGGGGTCTGGAAGACCCTTCCCCAAAAACCCGACGTGGAGAGTATCACAATTACTTTTTAAGGAAGTTAAAACCTTTCGACCCTATTAAATTCCTTAAAGAAGTTTGTGATACCCTCGACGTCGGGTTTTTGAGGAAGGGTCTTCCAGACCCGGAGGGTCAAATCGAATATTGATCTTTACCGATCTCATCTTTGTCTGTGGTGCCGGCCGTCCGTCCGTAGCATTTTTTCCTCATATTCATCATTTTTTTACCGGAACACTTTACGGCCACAATTTTCAACCGATTTTCACCTGATTTTCACCAAATTTCTTTAGTCGGTGAACAAGAAACTATCGAGGGCGATTTTTGAATTTCGAAATTCGAAAAAATGGCTAAGATATGTCTGTTTGAAATTTTTAAAAATTTGCTTCGGCCGAACCGTTGGTCTGATTTTACCAAATTTTCACCAATACTCCTTATATTTTAAAGAATTTTTTTTTTAGAAAAAAAAATTATCATTTTTTAAATATTAATTTTTTAATATAATAGTAGGGACAAATTTCACTCTTCCACGCCCTACGAGAGGGACTCCCTTGGGCAAAAATACCATTATTTATACTTGAAAATATTTCGAAAAAAAAAGTACCTACTTTAAAAAAATTTCAGAAAAAAAAGCGAAAATTTAAAAAAGAAAACTCGGAAAATTTTTCGAAAAAAAAAACTCGGACAATTTTTCGAAAAAAAATAAAAACTTTCCCCTACCTTATACTTCCCCTCCGTTACTTCCCCTCCGTTATTCTTCCCCTCATATACATCCCCTCCCATATACTTCCCTCCCATATACTTCCCCCACTTATACTTCCCTCCCATACTTCCCCTCCTATATTGTTACTTCTCTTTAAGGAAGTTTTCGTGGAAGCTCTTAAACCAGTACTTCTTTTAGCTTAGCCCCGATTTAACCAATCTCCAGGGTCTTTAGGCATCTTCTCCAAATTTTAGAGCAATTTTTCCTAGAAGACTGTTTTAAGCGGAATTATGTTTAAAAAATTGTTTGCTGAACTGAAGGATTCGACGAGAGAGTGAAGGTGTGAAAATTAAAAAAGCTAAATCAAATCTGTCACCGTCCACTCGCCTTTAGGGACCATCACTCATTTCTGACCGGACACAACTTATAAAAATGAACCCCCGGAGGTGAGAATAGCACTAATTCACTCTTGTTACCTTTCTAAAAAAAAAAAAAAGAGAAAATAATGACCCTGCGGTAGCAGGGACTAAAAGGTAGATTTCTTTTCATGATTAAAATTAAAATGTATATGTCGTAGCCCTTTTGTAAAATTAGCCTTTTTGCAAAAAGGCTAGCCTCTTGCAAAACGCCGGCGTTTTGTGGAATGAAACGTTGATTGACAAAACGCCTGGTCGATTTCCGCCTTTTTGTAAAAGGCTGGATGTGCTTAGCCTTTTTGCTAAAATATTTCATTTTACAAAGAGGCTAATAGCGGCTCGCCGTTTTGTAAAACGGCTGACGACTCCTCGCCTTTTGTAAAAAGGCTGTTTGTTATTACTGTGGAAGTCTTCCCGCCTTTCAGGAAAAGTGATAACTGATAACATGCACAATAACTTAATTTTCTTTCTCTCGCGAGGATGCGCTCGTTGGATACCTCTAGGGGGTTAATTTTTTCCTTTCGCGAGGATGCGCTCGTTTGATACCACTAGGGGGTTAATTTTTTTCCTCTCGCGAGGATGCACTCGTTGGATACTAGAGGTGTCTAGACCCCAAGAGGTATCTAATGACCGCATCCTCGCGAGAGGAAAAAATTAACCCCCTAGAGGTATCCAACGAGCGCATCCTCGCGAGAGAAAGAAAATTAAGTTATTAAGTACGTTATTGTGCATATTATCAGTTATCACTTATCCTGAAAGGCGGGAAGACTTCCACAGTATTACCTAACAGCCGTTTTATAAAAAGCCTGAATTAGACTTTTTATAAAAAGGCTAGCAGCCGCTAGCCTCTTTGTAAAATGAAATATTTTAGCAAAAGGCTAAGCACATCCAGCCTTTTACAAAAAGGCGGAAATCGACCAGGCGTTTTGTCAATCAACGTTTCATTCCACAAAACGCCGGCGTTTTGCAAAGAGGCTAGCCTTTTTGCAAAAAGGCGAATTCTACAAAAGGGCTGCGACATATATAAACACAAAATATATAATTATGTTATAAAAATGATGATATAAGAAAAATTGCGCCACTGAGCCCTTAGAAAAACATCTGATAATTTTATTATAAAATATTTAATAATTTCCCGGTATAAATTCAAATTTTTTTTAAAGTCTAGCTAGTTCAATATTTTGCGCCTGGCTCGTCCAAACTGCTTTAATTAATTTTTACACGCCCTCGCAGAGGTCTTAAAGTTTTTTTTTTTTTGCAAAAGGACTAGGATTTCAATAGAAAATGCCAATTTTGTCTTTTAAGCCCTAAGTAAAGTAGGTGAATCGCTGGTCCGATTTCAGCCATTAACGAACTCGTCCGAGCTATTGAGATAAAAGCTCTAAATACCGGATATCGTCACCCTCACATTAAAATTGCTCCAGTTATCGTGCTAATATATATATATATATATATATAAACTTTTCAACTGAGGATGGTTTTGGGGTCCAGGAGGTATGAAACGAAAAACGTATAGAAAATTTTTTGAATCTGCGACTACTTGGTACTTACAATAGGTAGATTTTTGAAGAAAAGAAATCTACCTAAAATCATGTTTTTGACGAATCGAGCGTGACTTAAAACGATTGATTACTCCCAAAACTCCTTCGGGGAATTTAGATTTTAAACGAAATTAATTTATAAGTCGAAAAAGAAGCGGTTCATTTAACTTTTAGGGGTCGTTATAGCCGTGCGGACCCAAAACGAACACCCGTAGAATCACGGTTACCCGCTGCGAATCGTCCTGATGGCTTATTTTCGAAACGCTCAATTTCCATGACAATCGATTCTTTGTGGATGTAATTTTTAAAATCTGAAACGGAACTTACTGAAAATTACACAATGGTTTGTTATTTCCCGACAGCTAAAGAATAAACGATGTTTAAACGAGGATTAATTGATGGACTAATATATAGAAAAAATAATTTTTTCAACCCGATTTTGCTTAAAGAAGTTATTGTTTTTCCCTCGACGTCGGGTTTTGGGGAGGGGTCATCCAGACCCGGGGGTTAAATCGATTATTGATCTTTACCGATTTCTACTTTGTCTACGGTACCGGCCGGCGTAGAATTTTTTTGGAACACTTTTCGGCCACAGTTTTCAACCGATTTTCACCAATACTCCTACATTTTTTAAAAATTTTCGGTGTTACAAATAAATTTTTTTGTTTTTATTATTTAGGGAGAAATTTGTACTTTGCGAGAGATATATCCCTCGGACAGAAAGCCATTATTTTTACATTGATTCTTAAAAAAATTTTCGAAAAAAAAAAAAATTAAAAAATTTTCCGAAAAAAATGCGTATTTTTTAAACAAAAAATCGAAAAAAAAACTTTTTTAAAAACAAAAACTAAAATAAAAAATATATCAACAAATTTTTTTTGATTCTGCGACTAATTCACCCATTGCAATAGGTAGATTTCTTCAGAGAATAAAACTTGCGAAATTTTTCTAAATTCAAAAATTCTTGAAAATATACTATCCCTCCGTTATACTTCCCCTCCTTATACTCCCCCTCCTATATTGCTCCTTCTCTTTAAGGAAGTTTTCGTTGGAAGCTCTTCAGACTAGTACTTTTGGCGTGATAACCCAGGTTAACCACTTCAATATTTTGAGCTTTCTGATTTTCTTCTGATTCTTCGAATTTTCAGGCATATTCTGTTTTTTTTTTTTTTTTTTTTTTTTTTTTTTTTTTTTTTTTTTTTTTTTTTTTTTTTTTTTTTTTTTCCTCCCTTGGAAACCTCTTTTTACCATATTTTCAGTCATTTTCTTCGATCTTTCAAGATAGAGAAAAAATTTTTTCCAAATTTCGACGTTTCGATCGCCAGAATTTCTTGTACCATTGAAGAAAAAAGGGAAAGAAGAAAATGTAGCTGGAATAGATTTTGGGCCATTTCTCCCTTCTGACCTTTATTTTGTCGGAAAAAAAACGTGTAGAAAATCCCAGGGAGATTGTATTTGTAAAAGGCGAATGTAAATGGATGGAGGCCGGGTGTCCGCGGCGGCAGATGTCCTCTTTTCGCTTCATAGAATGGCTACGATGCGTCGCGAATCAGCGAAGCCCTCGTCATAGGAAAGGGGGACTGGGCGCGGGGGACTTTTGCTATTCTATGAAGGGCGGAACAGACTCTTCCCAGCTCAATTTCGTTTCGTTTCATTTAAAATTGATTTTTTTTCCTCTTGTTCTCGATCCGGGTATAAAACCGTCTCATTTATCATTGGGATAAGTGAGCGAGTAAAAGGGGACGATTACCTTTCTGTATTTATCATTGCTAATCAGAAGATTTGTTTTATTTTAATACATCCACATTCCCCTCTATAGCCAAAAAAACTGGCTTTTTATCTAGCAATTTTGGAAGTTTTCCTCAGTTTCTTGGCCAATTCGGCCAATAGAGATCCTTTCTTTCAAATTTTCAGGCAATTTCCTGGCTCTTTCCGACCACAAGCCTCCATTCATCATATTTTCGGTATTAGCTTTATTCCAACCGCAGTTTGAAACACGTTTGAAACTACTGGAGCATGCGCAGAAGGATTTGGACGTCAAATTTGACGTCGTTCGAATCGTTTGTCCGTCAAATCTGAAGTAAAATTAGACTTGCAAATCCTCTGGGCATGCTCCAGGAGTTTCAAAACAGTTTTTAAACTGCGGTTGGAACAAAGCTATTCTCTTCAATCTTTCAGTAGGTAATAAAAAATATTTAACAACTTTTTTTATCGCATGAAACACCCATATTTTTGGGCGTTTTCTGCCGTATTTTGAACAGTAAAAAAACGTTTGTAAACCGGCGTTTTCTCGCTCTTTCGGCCGAGATAACCCGGAGGAAAGGGTGTTTTACGCCATAAAAAAGTAGTTAAAATGGTTTTATTAAGATTTAAATTGTTTTTATTGCTGAAAGATTGAAGAATATACCTACCGAGAATGGGCGGTCGGAAAAAAGCCAGGAAATGCCTGAATTTGGAAGCAAAGGATCTCTATTGGCCGAAATATGAGAAAAACGCGCCAAAAAAATAAACAGAAAACTTCAAAATTGCTAGAAAATCCAGAAAAAAGCGAGTTTTTTTCTGGCTACAGGGGTGAGTGTGAATTTATTAAAATGAAGTACTAGTTTGAAGAGCTTCCAACGAAAACTTCCTTAAAGAGAAGTAGAAATGTAGGAGGGGGAAGTATAAAGGTAAAGGAGGGGAAGTAAAAGGGAGGGAAAAGTATAAACGAGGGGAAGTATAACGGAGGGGGAAGTATCAATATTCGATTTGACCCTCCAGGGTCTGGAAGACTCTTCCCCAAAAACCCGACCTGGGAGGGTATCACAATTACTTCGAGAAGTAGCAATGTAGGAGGGGGAAGTATAAAGGTAAAGGAGGGGAAGTAGAAGGGAGGGAAAGTATAAGGAGGGGAAGTATAACGGAGAGGGAAGTATCAATATTCGATTTGACCCTCCAGGGTCTAGAAGACTCTTTCCCATAAAACCCGTGGGAGGGTATCACAATAACTCTTTAAGGAAGTTAAAACAACCTTCTGATTAGGAAACAACCCTTTCTCCCATATTTTTGGGCGTTTCTGCCGTATTTTCACCGGTAAAAAATTAT
Source organism: Orius insidiosus (assembly GCA_014119065.1). Taxonomy (NCBI): domain Eukaryota; kingdom Metazoa; phylum Arthropoda; class Insecta; order Hemiptera; family Anthocoridae; genus Orius; species Orius insidiosus. The sequence goes on along the minus strand of JACGAQ010003894.1, from coordinate 5,098 downwards.
AAGTTACATTAGTAAAATACCTCTTAAGGGAAAAATATACCTTTTTCTATATTTGGGGCATTTCACCTTCTTCGGAAATACCTTCATTTTTTCCCAAATTTTTGAGTTTTCCTTTTTTAGCCAAAAACCAAAATTCATCTTTTCAACCAAATTTAAAGCTTTTTTCCTTTTGTTTTGTCAAAAAAAAAACTTAAACTCCAATTTTTTGGCGTTTCTTAGCACTTTTGGCCATTCTGCTCCTCTTTTCCCATATTTTCGGGTTTTCTCTGCCGTATTTTGTCTAAAAAATCATTTCTTTGCCCCATTTTCCATCAATTTTCCCTTTTTTGGTCAAGAAAATCTAGTTTGAACATCCTTTTCTCCAGATCATTGGGCGTTTCCTCGGTTTTCTGCCCAGAAACCCACGTTTTTCTTTCTTTTTAGGCGAAGAGAACATTATTTTTCTTGTTTAGTGTAGATGTTCTGGGCGATGTATTTAAAAAAAAAGAGGCGCTCGGGTACGAAGGGCGAACTCAACAAAACGTAGTTTCGAGATATTCGCATTTCAAAGTTTTATGTTACGGGCGAACTCAACAGAAAGTCATGCCCTGGAATGGGAAAAGGGTGGGGGGTCGTGGACTAGGATGTGGAGTTCGCCCTTCGTACCGCTTGGATATCGCAGTTAGAGCTTTGCCGCATTTCGGTTTTTACGTATTTAAAGGGGGAAAAAAGGGCGAACTCAACATAAAAATATAGCTGTATTCACCAAGAGGTCTAGAATCTGAAAATGAAAAAAAAAATTTGTCCGATGTTGAGTTCGCCCTTCGTACCCGGAGCGCCTCAAATTAATTTTGAAGAAGTTAAAACGAAAAATATTATGAAATAACTTTTTTTAACGTAAAATTAAGATTCTGAATGGCAGATTATACTAGAAAAAAACTAATGTAGGTAAAAAAAAATCGTAAAATCCAAGGAGGTAGAAGAGACAGGTGATTTGTTTTCTACGTCCAAGTTGAGGTGGGTCCTAGAAGAAATTACCACAATAAAGGTGTGGATTGGTGGAGGCGGCCTCTTTGAACTTGGACCTCAACTTCCATTCATTCCTAGACCGCCCATGGACGAAAAATTACCCGAGCCATGTCATTCACGTCATCCGTCATATACAGACATCCTACTTTTTATTCTATTTTTTGCTTTTATATCCGCCATTTCGGAAAAATTATGAACTAACGTGACGGCTGGAGGCACATATAAAACACTGCGATCTTTTGAGGAAGTACGAATTTTCCAAACGTCCGTCGAGGGTATAGCAATAACGTCTCTTAAAGAAAAAAAAGTAGTAAAAGATGGGATTTTTGGTGAGCTCAAAACACATCTTCCCCCCGTTATACCCCCTCATTATACTTCCCCTTATCATTCTTTCCCCTCCTTATACTTCCTATACAACCTTCAATTTCCCCCTCCTTCATACTTCCCCTCCTTCAATTTCCCCTCCTTCATACTTCCCCTCCTTCAATTTCCCCCTCCTTATACTTCCCCTCCTTGAATTTCCCCCTCCTTTATATCTCCCCTCCTTGAATTTCCCCCTCCTTTATATCTCCCCTCCTTGAATTTCCCCCTCCTTTATATCTCCCCTCCTTGAATTTCCCCCTTTATATCTCCCCTCCTTGAATTTCCCCTCTTTTATACTTCCCTCCTTGAATTCCCCTCTTTTATACTTCCCCTCCTGAAAAGACAAGGACCAATATAGGAGGGGGGGGAAGTATAACGGAGGGGAAGTCTGAAGGAGGGGGAAGAGAATAAGGGGGGAGTTAAATGAGGGGGTAAACGGGGGGGAAGAATTAATAAGGTGGAAGTATACAGGAGGGGGAAATTCAGGAGGGGAAGTATAAAAGAGGGGGAATTCAAGGAGGGGAAGTATAAAAGAGGGGGAAATTCAAGGAGGGGAAGTATAAAAGAGGGGGAAATTCAAGGAGGGGAAGTATGAAGGAGGGGGAAATTCATGGTTTTATAGGAAGTATAAGGGGGGCAAGAACGAATAAGGGGGGAGTATAAATGAGGGGGTATAACGGGGTGAAGAATTAATAAGGTGGAAGTATACAGGAGGGGGAATCAAGGAGGGGAAGTATAAAAAGGGGGGGAATTCAAGGAGGGGAAGTATAAAAGAGGGGGAATTCAAGGAGGGGAGTATAAAAGAGGGGGAATTCAAGGAGGGGAAGTATAAAAGAGGGGGGAATTCAAGGAGGGGAAGTATAAAAGGGGGAAAATTCAAGGAGGGGAGATATAAAGGAGGGGGAAATTCAAGGAGGGGAGTATGGGAGGGGGAAATTGAAGGAGGGGAAGTATGAAGGAGGGGAAATTGAAGGTAGTATAGGAAGTATAAGGAGGGGAAAGAACAATTAACTAACGTGACGGCTAGCGGCACATATCACGATCTTTTGTAGAAGTACAATTTTCAAAACCGTCTGTCGAGGGTATAGCAATAACGTCTTAAAGAAAAAAAGAAAAAGTAGTAAATGATGGGATTTTTTGGTGAGCTGCCCCGACGGAAACTTCCTTAAAGAGAAGGAACAATATAAGAGGGGGAAGTATAAAAGAGGGGGAAGTTCAGGAGGGGAAGTATAAGGGAGGGTATTCTTTATGGAAAGGGAAGATCAAGGAGGGGGAATTAAAGTAATTATTTTTTTAAGTGTCAAGGTAAATAATGGACTTTTTGCCCAAGGGATGCCCCTCACGCAAAGGGTGGAAGTATTCTCCTACAAAAAATGTTTATATTACCCAAAAATTCTTAAAAAATGTAAGGAGTATTTGGTGAAAATCTTGTGGAAATTTGGTGAAAATGGGACCAACGGTTCGGCCGCAGCGCAGTTTTTAAAATTTCAAACTAGCATATCTCCGCCATTTTTTCAAATTCAAAAATGCTAATGTCTTGTTTAACTATTCAGAAGGTTTGAATATTAATTGGTTGTTTGAACAATTTGGTGAAAATCGGTTGAAAATGTGTAAAGTGTTCCCGAAAAACATGCTACTGCCGGACGGTACCACAGACAAAGTTGAGATCGGTAAGATCAATATTCGATTTCATCCTCCGATGTCTGGAAGACCCTTCCCCAAAAACCCGTCGTGGATGGTAAAACAACTTCTTTAAGGAAGTTGAAAATGGGGATTTTTTGAGGTGATTTTTATTTCCGTATTTCTAAAATCGTGATATACGTGAGAAGCGGCATTTGGGTTTTAACGTGAAAAAAAAGAAGATGCGATTTCAGTGGGGTTAAAACGTTTCTCGAAGGATGAAAGTCGGCATGCGTGGGACCTCCATGAAGGTAATGAGGAAAGCCACCCCATTCGGAATAGGGTGCGTTGACAGAGCCGTCCATTGTCACCGCCGTGTTCATGTTCTACCAGCGCCACTTTTATTCTCTCTCCCCACCACCGACAACGCTTTTCTTCTTCTCTTTTCGTGCCTCCGTGTTCAACAACCGTCTAAATGTATACTTAAAAGTCTCCCCCCCCCCCTCCGCGCTCTTTTTAGATGGTGACAACCTTTAGGCAAACTCGACGCGGGGGGCCTTTTCTTTTATGTTTATTTAATTTTTTCAAACAAGATATTTGACTTTTAAATATGCTTTTCGAAAAAATGAACCATTTTTTTCATGAATGAAAAATAAACTTTCAAAATCTACTGACGTAATAAATGTGCCTTTTGCCACATACTATAAAAATGAGGTTTTGGACGAAAAAACTTGAAAATCAGAAGAAAAAAATCGGAATTCTTCAACAAAATTCCCAGCAAAACGACGGACAAAGTAGAATGTATTTGGTTTTTTGGTCTAAAATCGCTAAATTTGGTTTTTTTTGTCTAAAATCCGCTAAATTTGGTTTTTTGGTCTAAAATCCGCTAAAATTTGGTTTTTTAATTTATCCAAAGAGGTCATGAACAGACAAATCAACTTGAAATTTGCGTAGATTACGAATCTGAATAAAAATGGGGATTTTATTTAAAATAACGAAGTGATGTCGCTCTGGGACACCCTGTACACCAAAATAATAATTTCATAGGTTTCTTCTTTTGTCTCTCCACAGTAAAACAACAAATTTTCCTGCCTCTCTGTCGGAGATCTTTATGGACCATTGGAACAAAAACTTCTTTCAACCAACAATGATCTGACAACGAAAGTTCAACATGGTCTCGATATGTCGACGACCATCTGTATTGGGAAGGATCAAGAGAAGAATTAGATAAATTTAACGAACACCTGAACAATCTACACCCAAGTATCAAATTTACCATGGAAGTTGAAATCAATCAATCGTTAAATTTCCTAGACTTGTCCATTACAAGGCAAGAATATGAACTGAAATTCGACATATTCGAAAACCCACCAGCACGGATGTGATGATACGAACGATTCCATGCATCCATGGTCACAAACTAGCCGGATTCATATGGATGATTGACCGCCTGATTGATACTCCACTGTCACCAGAAAATTATATTAAAGAAATTAACACCATCAAACGACTAGCCTCAACAACGGTTATGACGTCAAAGTGATCGACGAGTATTACATAAGAGAATAAAAAAGAAAATTCTTAGGGACGCGACTACTTTAAGCGACCAAAAAGCGTTCGTTGATTTTTGTTGTATTCCAATAATACAAGGTACCAGTGAAACGATAACAAAAGACTCGCTCAACAACGCATAAAAACAGGATACAAAAGAGGAAGGAATCTCGGAACGATTTTTGGAAACTCGAAAGAAAAATAGAAAAGAAAAAAAGGTCAGGAGTCTATAAGCTACAGTGCTCCGCACAGTGTAAATCTACATATGTAGGACAAACGAGAAGGTCGTTTGAAGAAAGAATCAAAGAACATCGTCCCACATCATCGAAAACGTCTGAATTTAAGGACCATGTGATAAAAGAAAATCACCTTTTCAACGAGGGAAACGGTTACCTACACATGGAAAATAATAGGAGAATTCTAACTTGGAAAGAGACATTCGAAATTCATAAATCAGCAAAACCCCAACGAAATTTGTCTTAACAACCAAGTTCCGAAAAGTCGGTAATGACGTCACTCTACTAAACACCTTCAATCGAGACGACAAGACAACAGC
>JACGAQ010003893.1:0-22738 GCA_014119065.1 Orius insidiosus | reverse complement strand
AACCTCCTCGTGGGCATCAAAAAAAAAAAAAAAAAAAAAAAAAAATTACAAAGTACAATTTATTTACATATATTATACATGAATTTTAAAATAAAAATTCTTTGTAAGCAGTACAGCCATCCATTATGGGCTAAACTGCTGATGAAGCTCAAGCAATTTTTACAAAATAATACATTTAAACAAAATTTATTTTTTTACCAAAAGTGTAAAATTGACCGGAATCAAAATCTAAAAGTTTGGTCCTCGATGGATTGATTAGTCGTTCAGAAGGGTAAATTCGGCATGAGACTTCTTCCTTTTTTGATATCCCAAAGTTGTGCAAAGGGTTCGCATCTACGACGAAAATCCCATAAGTCGATGTCGACTAAAAGCATGTCGGGGTGGATAACTGAGTGTTGAAATACTGTATACAATGCGAACTGCATTTCCTTTTATCTTCATGTCCCTTCGTAAATCAACGTCTTCAGATTGATCAGTCTTATCTTTCCATAATGCTCGTTGATAATCCCGATGTAATCGCATGAAATGATACTTCCGTAATCATAAACGGACATCTTATCCTTAATGTCGATACAAGCGATTTCACCATTTTTCAAATTGTAAACGTGAACTTTGTCTCTTGAACGATATCGCCAGATTCTTGAAGAAAATCATCTCCGTTTGTTTTCAACTGAAAACCTTTGAAGCGAATCTTTAGCGAAATTGTACGAGAAATATCACAGGCTTGACTGTATGCGTAATGGAAGTAAAAATTCAATTGAGAATTGTCGTCAGGAATATAAGAAGTGACATCAAACGCTTCTTCCTCAAGGGAGACTTTAAGAATCTTCTTATATCCTTTATCTAAGTCCCAAACGTGAAAAAAGAATTCTTTATTGTTGGCGAAAGGAGCAACAAAATATTTATCATTACAAAAAAAACTATAAACTTTCGAATAAAAGTTTTCTTTGTACTGTTCATTATTGAAGTTTGCGATGATTCTTTTTAGAAAATCGACATCTTCGTCGATGGCGACTTGAAACTTTAATTCAAATCTGTCGCCTTTTTTGAGATGATAGACTAAATATTTTCTTGGACGTAGAGAAAACCGTTTTTAAGTAAACGAGAAAAAGAGACCTTTCATGCTGCAGTGTGGCTTCAATAGACTCAGTTTCGATGATTCCACGCTGAGTAAAACGCCAAACTCGAAAGCGTTTTTCGCTCATAAATATGATATAAGACAGTCATCGTCGATATGGGTTTCATCGATGTATGCCTATTAAGACGTTTTAAATCCGCCAGAACAATAGGATCGATCTTCTCTATAAAAAAGTTACCACGTCGCCAATTTCTTGCGATCCATAACTGCTGCATAAAGCGAATTTTCCAATCGCAGAGTGGCGTGAGATCATCACAGTCGACTACAGGAGGTTTAAACTTAGGTCGAACACGGCACCTTTCGCCGATCTGGCTGGGAGAATCCACAGCGAAATGTCGCCTGCATAGGTCTCGCCAGAGTTTATTATTATTCAAGAATTGCGCCATATCTTATTAAGAGAACTGCAACTCAGGACGTCCTTAGCTTCCAAATAAGAAGCAATTTCGAGAATAAGCTCTTCTGGTAGACGATTCGCCATTAGTGATTCTGATTTTACCTCGCCCACTAAATAAACAGATAAAAATATTATTCAACTTTTCTATTTATGACGTCTACTACCTGGCATCCAGGGCGAAGTGAGAAAATGATATAATTCCTCGATAAACGTAATTGAAGAAATATATTATTGCGCAGAAATGAAAAATTCAAAAATGTTTGATTTCTGATACAGAATGCAACCTTTTTAAAATTAAACCTTCGATGGCAACCTGTAAAGACAAGTGATGCCATTTACTTCTAAATTTTTTGAAAAGCCATTTTTTATTTACATTATGGACAAAAAGATTTAAATCAATAAAATGATAACTTTAGTTTTATATAATTTGTTAGGTGATGGATGATTTTGAAATTTGAAAAACATATTTTTGACGTGGCTTTTTTTCTATCGATATATGATTTCGATTGGTTTCCGGCGATTTTGTGAACTTTTCGCCGTTTCCACCAGGCGCCATTGCCCACCAGTCCACGAGGTCGAATCGAAGGATGGCGAAGAAGAGAGATGCCGAAAAATCGGCACAACAAAACGAAAATAACAAAAACGCTAAAAGCGAAAATGTCGAAGAGGAGCCGAATTTTTCCGACCCGGAAGACTTCGTAGATGATATTTCCGACGAAGGTAAACGTTCATTAGAAGCATTTTTTATTCGACATTCCACCCCGACCGGGAACACCCCTCGTGTTCAACGCGTGGCTTTCCATATGCCATCCCTTATGCCTATTTTTTTTTTCAATTTTTTAAATCAAATTTCCACTTTTTACCTTTTGTAAAAAGACTTTCCTTCGAAGACCTCTTTGCCGATTTCCGTATACCGTTTATTACCTTCAGTAAAACAAACGCTTATTTGATTTGTGGGATTTAAAATTTTTGTTGTTTTTAGAATTACTTGGTGATATTCTTCAAGAGTTACCCAAGAAGGTAACTGGATGGGATAGTGTGATCGTTGTTGATGGAGTGCCTCAAGTTGAAAATCACCGGCTTGAAAAGCTTCAAGGTGTCATCAACAAGGTATTCAGAAAATGCGGTCAAATCATCAACGAGCATACCCAATGAATGATGACGGTTCGACCAAAGGTTACATCTTCATCGAATATGCTGATCCGAAGAGCGCCCATGATGCCGTTAACCAGATTGACAACCATAGACTTGACAAATATCATGTTTTTCAAGTCAATTTATTCAGCGACTTCAAAAAGTATGCTGAAATCCTGATGAATGGTCGCCACCTCCACCACAGCCTTACAAAGAACACAGCGATCTACATTATTACCTTCTGGAACCTGACGCATACGATCAATTCTGCGTCATCTGTGATTCTGGCGACCCTGTACAAATTTGGCTCAACACCATCCCTCAGCCACCAAATTAGAAGAAAGAGTTGTATGTATCTTAATTTTTTAAAATTGTTGTAATTTTTTTTTTATTTTAGAAATGGACAGAAAAGTATGTCCAATGGTCACCTCTAGGAACATACTTAGCAACCATACACACCAAAGGAGTAGCCACTTGGGGTGGACCTAAGTTTGAACAAATCAAAAAGTTTCTTCACTACGATGTCCAGTTTATTGAATTCTCACCTTGCGAAAAGTATAATCAACCCTTTTATTTCTTCTTATTGTATTATTTACAGTTATTTAGTGACTTACTCACCAACCACAAGATCAATCAAGATTACTTATCTGGAATATTCGACGTGGCGATATCATGAGGAATTTTGACTTAGACGGTCCTGCCATCTGGCCAGTTTTTAAATGGTCCAAAGACGACAAATATTTTGCCAAAATCGGCACTGATTGTCTCTCCATTTATGAAACACCTGTAAATTACAACATTAGTTTTCTTCATGTTACTAACTTGAGTTTTAGAGCATGGGTCTTTTAGATAAAAAGAGTGTTAAAATCAACGGAATCAAAGATTTCGCATGGTCTCCGACTGATAATATTTTAGCATATTGGGTTTCTGAGGATAAAGATGTACCTGCAAGAGTCGTCCTTATGGAAGTCCCTAGGTATATTAATTTTTTGAACCTAAATATTTAATTTACGTTATATTTCAGCCGAAATGAAGTGCGTGCGAATAACCTTTTCAATGTGTGCGATTGTAAAATCCATTGGCAAAAATCCGGTGATTATCTCTGCGTTAAAGTTGATCGTTATACTAAAGTCAAGAAAGATAAAGCCGAAGTTAAATACATTGTAAGTATTTAACAATTAATTTCTTTTTTTTCTTATTCATGATGAATTTTTGCGACTTGATAACCTATGATTTATGGTTTACTGAGACTGATAATCCTTTTTTTTTAAACATCAAAAATGTATTAAACTTTCAATTAATTAATTTTTTTTTCAGAATATGCATATAATTTTGAAATTTTTCATTTGCGTGAGAAAAACATTCCGGTCGATTCGGTCGAAATTAAGGAAACTATTCATGCTTTCGCTTGGGAGCCGGTTGGCTCAACATTCGCCATCATCCACGGAGACCCTAACAATATCAGCGTTTCTTTCTACGGCTTAAAAACTGGCCATAAACCTGTCTTATTGAGTAAGAAAAATTTAAATATTTATAGTCAAATTATTTAAATGATGAATTTTTGCGTATTGAAAAAAATCTATGATTTATGGTTTACTGAGACTGATTTTAATTTTTTTCTTAATATTTTTTAAAATTTTATTTAGGTTCTATTTGACGTATTTTATTTTTTAGAACGATGTGAAAAGAAATCGTGTAATACACTTTTCTGGTCGCCGGCGGGACAGTTTATCGTTTTGGCTGATCTGAGGAACAACGGAACCCTCGAGTTCATTGATACGTCGGATTTTACTGTGATGAACACTTCAGATCACTACAGGGTTTCTGATGTTGAATGGGACCCTACAGGACGATATGTTGTCACTGCAACTTCAAAATGGAAATCCAAGGTAAGAATACAGTAGAGCTTTCACTGCGGATTTACTTCATGAAGTACAATCCAAATTGCTTTCCCCACTTCGAGCTGTTTGAAATAGTATTTAAAATTAAGTTTTTAATATAGTTTTTAATTTAAATCATAGTTGACCTACAAATAGGATATTTTATGAAATTTTCAAGTTTCTATGATGAATGACTAGAATGAAAAATGTGATTATTCAGTTTTCATAATTGGCTTAAGCTTTTCTGAGAAACTTATGATCATAAAGCTAGAGCTATTTCACAAATTCAATTTTTTAGTTTAAATTGAACTAAAATTAACAAGCCCTTAGGATTCTAAATTAAATTAAAATCTTCCTTCCCTTCTGTGTCAGTCCACCCTTTCGAGACCGCGTCTGACGCCGGATTCTCAGCGCTACTGGCGCAGCACTTTTCCCCTCACTTCTCCCGACCGCTTCCCAGCTTCCAGCAAGCACAGAAAGCGACGAGTGATGCGATCATCATGTAGTTCATTTCTTCCCCAACAGATGGCCAGTTTTTGCATGTCGCTAGCGCCACGGGAAGCGAAGGTATTAAATATCTTAGAGGCTTCCGCAGTTCCCGCTGGCAACTTAGGTCCTGTGGTCTCCAAGCGATGCGCATGGCAACTGGTCGCCTGCGGTCTCGAAAGGGTAAGAACCAATCCTGCATTCATTTCTGCTACTTATGCTTGACAATCATTTTATTTCGCACAAAACCCTTCTATTCAATTTTAGCTCACAATTGCCTTGGTTACTTAAAACAGCTCTTATCTCTGATGATTTACTTAAATGAATTAATCAAAATGATTATTCAGTTATCACTTATTGGCTTAAGCTTTTCTGAGAACGTTTTGCTTTACTAATTTATAATTTATCCTCAACGAATTTTTTTTCAAAAAATATTTTCTTTTTAAGGATATCTTGGACTGGATGGACTTTCAAGGGAGGATCCTTTCGAGAAACAACATGCAGAAATTTTGGCAGCTTCAATGGAGGCCGAGGCCGCCTACGCTTCTTACACCTGAACAGCAAAAAGAAATTAAGAAAAACCTCAAAAAGTATTCGGCTGCTTTCGAAAGCAAGGACAAAGTCAGGATGACTAGAGCGTCCAAGGTATTATAAAAACTTGTTTTTGTCTTATATAATAAGTGATGAAATTCTTTAATTTGATACTTTTAAATGATCAACTGGTTTACTGAGACTGAAATTTGAAATTAAATTTTAAATGTGTCATTTTCAAAAACAGTCTCTTAATAAAAATTTTTTGTTTTCAGGATTTGATCGAAAAGAGATCTGCTGCGATGAAGAAATTCGAAGATTATAGAAGAGAAGCTAGAAAATTATGGGAGTCACAGAAAGAAAAACGATTAAAACTGAGAAACAGTATGTTCATCACTTAGTTTAAAAATTCAAATAATTTTTTTTTTTTCAATTTTCTAGACATTGACACAGATACATTAAATGCAGATGTGCAAAATTCAGAAGAGGAAGTCGTTGAATTCTTGATTAAACAAGAAGAAATCGTGCTTGAGTAGACAACGTATGTATTTTAAATTTTAATCTTAAATTGTAAATTGTTTTATTTTTTAGATACCGTAACAACTTCAATTGTCCCGATAGTTAACTCTCGGGGCAACTTAAAACCGATTCAACGATTTGACCTGTGGAACTTTGGTGGTGTTTAAATATTAATCGACATTTTTGATGGACGGATCATTTATAATGGAGGATCACGTCCATTATGACAGTTTCTTTACGTTTTCTTTAATTCTTGTAGCTTTTTTGAAAATCCCGCACATTCGTACTAAAAATAGGAGACATGCGTTCCATTGCGTCGGCTTGGAATTTCATCATTGTCACTACAGAATATGCATGATTTTGATTTATATTGTGCGTTTTGTATTTCATATTTAAATAAAATAAACTATGGTAATGGCCTTGTGTTCAATACTCCACTATTTTTATCTTCCAACTTATGCAGAAATTCAGACCAGTTTGTCAAATGGTATCATTTTGGTGACACCAAAAGAGATCCTTTAATTTTGTCAGAGCTTTTTTTAAGATGAGGAGATAATAGATATAACTAGCAAAAAAGGTTTAAAAATGTTTATTGCACATTTTATTTACAAAATTAAAAGTTTAATGATAAAAAGTAATTAAATTTAAAGAAATGATATTACTAATATCAGTTAACATTTTAAGCAAAGAAAAAATTGAAAGATGATTTCTCCCTCCAAAATGAAAATAGGAGGTCTTAACCAAGTGAAAATAAAAGTCTTTATGTTTTTGTCTCTATAAAGTAAAAATGAAATTAAAACTACAGTTTTAAGTAAAAAAAATGATGGATAAGTCAGTCTTTATAGAAAGGTCTTATTCCCAGTTGTCGTCAACGGCAAAATCGCCGCTAGAATCGCATTTTTCCAAATCCTTGATAGCATCTATCAGAAAAATAACAACAAAAAATTTTATTAAGCAAAAATGTGTAATTTGTAAATGGTTCTGAATTTCCGAAATTTACCTGTGGCATTTTCATTTTCTTCATAAATTGTTTCAACGCTAGGCCTACTAAAATAACGAAATAATTTTTTGTGAAATTAGAGATGGCTTACTTGATAGAAGAGGATTTGCGTTTTTTGCTAGCTCCGTTGCTTGAGTCAACATCTGGGACGAACGTCCGTTTATTTTTAACTGGCTCATTCGACTTTCTTTTATTAGGACGCGGCGAAGCAGCAGCGATTGTCGTTTTCGCCATAAAACGTGCGTAGCCACGAACGACGACTCCTGGCATTTTGTAACTCCTTTATCTTCTAGGCCATTTTTCACTTTATTCGCTGAATCTCTATCATGAAGAGCAACCCAAGCCGAAGTGTCGTTCAGCCAGTTGATGTGTATAGCACCATACGGACTAAACAACTCGATTAAATTTTGCGAAGTCCAAACTTTTGGAAATGTCACATGAAACACATGATCCCTTCTTGGTACAGCTAAAAACATTTTTATCACAAAAATAAAAATTTTTAATTTTTACTTACGGTCCTTTCCAGACAAATTCATATAAGTATCAGGAGTCCTCATTAAGAACATCCTAAAATTCAATGTAAATATTAAAATAAAAAATATTTTACTTACTTGTTTAAATGTTTTTGTAACACTTGAGTCTTCAGAGGAGGATCTGAACTGGAATCTAAAGTAAAATTATAAATAAAAATGAAAAGGTGCAATTTTGCATACCAAGATATCTGAGGGATGAAAGAAATGCTAAGCCGGTGATATATGCATCATAGCCAGCATTGTGCAACTTTTGATCCTTAACATCAAAGCTCAAACCTCTTCTGATTCTGCAATTATTTGATTTTGAGAAAAAATAAAATTTATGGCAATAATTTTCATTAAAAAACACTAGGGTGGTCCAGTTAAGTTAGTCAATAATTTGGGCAGCATAAACAGAATGAAAGCCGGTTGGTCCTAGCGTTCTTTATCAATCCGTTTAGGATTATGATTTTTCTTGTTTTAATTCCACAAAAATGGGTCACCCTGTATAAAATATTGACAGGGACATTACCTATTTCTGGAACCTTGAAAGGTGGTTTACTAAGAGCATCAACAATCCCTGACAAATGGGAGACAGTTACTTCATCCTTTAAGCTTTCCCAGACAAAATACTTAGTATCTAAAACACTAAAAAGAACAATTTAAATCAATTTTAAATTTTTAAAATTTACTTGGGAAAAACGGAATGAAGCATTTCTTTAAACTCGAGGTAACTTTCGGGAAGTTTGTCAACAAATCTGTGTAAAATATGGCACATGTCAAGAAGTAGATTGTGACCGACGATTAACTTTTTGGACTTTGCTAGATGTTTAATGACGCTGGTAAACCCGACGGCATTTTGCAATGATTCCTCTTCTTTTTCTTCCTTTCTTTTCTCTCTGTTCCATTTTTTCTTCAGTCATATTCCTTCTCGCGATCAAAACGCCATTTTTAGTTTCCACTGTTATATTTGAATCTTTCAATCTTTGAAAAAATTAAAATTTAAAAAAATGAGATGATCGAACTTACTCTTGTCTAAAAGTTTGGTAAACAAGCTTACGCACGAAGCCAGAACACTTTTCAACATGGACTTCATCTTTTTCATAATCGGGTGACAAAAGTTCTTTGATTTTTTCCCTAAAAATAATTAAAAAACAGCATTATTAATTAATTTACATAGCAGCATCAACATGTTTTTGGCAGTTAATCGGTATCGGGATTATTGGAGAATCGACAGAATTGGCGTTAATCTGTGCCCTCATTTTCGCTTTTTCGGCCATCACTTCTCGGAGGTTTTCCTCATCTTTCTGCTTAAGGTAAGGGATACCTAAAAATAACAGTTATTTTTAAGTTTAAAGAAAATTTATACCTTCTTTAAAAACTTTATTGAAATCGAAGCCATTTTGTGCTAAAAGTTAAGACTTGAAGACTGACAAAGAAAGCGACAGTCAGGTGCCACTCGATTCAACGGTTCAGGAAATAAATAAAACACATAAGTTTTATTTTTGTATCTAAAATTAAAAAAATAAAAATGATTCTTCAGCAATCGTTTTTTACCGTTCATGTCCTTTGACTTGTTTGAAAATAGAAAGGCCGCATTGAATAAATAGAAAGTCGAGTGATCCCGAGTGTATTTTGCTGTAGTATTCGTCAGGTGTGTCAAAAGCCGAAACGTCTGGACCGTTGTTCAGTCCAGTAAACTCACCATCAATCGCAACAAAACTCGATTCATCAATCGCCTTCACAATTTCCGGAAAAAGCTCTTTGAAATCTAAAAAAAAATTCATTTTCTTCATTATGTCAGTTTTGAAACACACAAATTAACAGAACTTGAATTTTTTTCCGCTTTATTAGAACCAAAAAAATTTTTGGATGTTATAGTCAGTTTTTGAACAAAAAACCTTTATATCGTCGTTGAAGATCATGTGCTAACTCGCATTTTGGCTAAATGAGATTGAATATGAAGTAGTTAACTTGTATGTATGTAGTTAACTTAGTTTCAAAAAAAAACTCATCAGAAAGCAGTTAACCGCCAAAAATGATAACATGTGACATCTGAAATCTAAAGAACACGATTCAGTTTTTTGTCTCTATGAAAAGTAGCCAAAGGCACATGTTGCATCTTCAACGACGATATCCTCCCACCCGACAACATTTTAATATGGATTTAGGTCGTTTTCCTTGGTTTTTCAGCGGAGAGGCTCTCTTTATAGAGCACTTTCCATGATTTTTCTAGCGTTTTCCTTTAAAAAATCCACTTTTTACCAAATTTCCATGCGTTTTGCACAGTCCAAGAAAACCTTTGAAGATTTCCTTGGTTTTTTTTTTTTTTTTTGCTGCGAAGCCTTCTTAAAACGTTTTGAATTTGCAGGGTGATTTACATGGTTTTTGGGCTAACAACCTAATTTAAACAGAATTTAGGCGTTTCTCACTGATTTAGCAAGAAACCCCATTATACAGGATTTCCATGCAGTTTGCATTGTTTCATCCAGAAAAGCCCTATCACCACTGGATCAAATGGCGTATCCTTTGGTTTTTTTTTGGCAGAGAAGCCCCTTTAAAACAGAATTTTCAGCAGTTTCCCCAAAGTTTAGAGCCCCCTTTCCAAAAAACAACTTTACAAGGATTTTACTGCGTTTTGCGATTTTTAATAAAAAAAATTCTTTAGAAAGTAGAATTTTGGGCATTTTTTTTTTTTTGGCTGAAAAGCCCCATTAAAAAAAATTCCATCGTTTTTCTCCAAAACATCCTCTTTGTAAAATTACCAGAATTTTTCGTGGTTTTGTCGGAAAAACTCCCTTTATGGGCATTTTTGTCGGTTTTTCAGCCAAGATTATTAGGGTATATGTATCTACTGAACAATATTATTAATTTAAAAAACGCTCGTAGTCATAAATAAGCAGAACTTGACAACTAAACTTCATGACCAAAACATGAATGTAACACGTTTTGAAAAGTGAAAAAATGGACGGCAAAAACGTGGAGAAATATGCAGATACAATTGAACAACGTGGAGTTGTTGATGAGTTTTCGAGTATCAATAAAAGAAAACTTTAACTTACTAGATTTCGTAACTTCCATTCTTTTTATGCTTTTACTACCTTTGCTAATCAAATTCTAAAAAATTGAATGCCGACTGTTTACAAAACAAATTTTAAAAAAATTGAAAAGGTTTCATGTGGGTTGATTTCTAAAATGACAACCGTTTTCTTGTATTTTCTCTTTATTTTAAAACAAACCGCTGGTTAGATTGGCGACATTGACTGAAATTTTCGAAGAGGCCCCCTGTAGTTTATTTCTCTCGATGTTTCGATAAAGGGTCGGCCATTACCGAGAACTTGGAACTTAAGTTTTCTCTGTTTTTCATTGATATTAATAAATTGTAGTTTGTAATATTCGTTAATTTTAGTAGTTTGTATATAAAGTTTAAATTTTTGGCCGTTTTGTGTGTAAAAGAGGAGAAATGGAAGATATGGATGATTCCGGCATCGATCATTCGCCGAATGAGCAGGCGGAGGAGTATGATGAAAACGCCGAAGTCGATGAAGGGATGGAAGAAGATGAAGAGGATTATTCAGGAGGAGAGTTTAGACAGAATATGCGAGGGAGAGGCTCGTTTAGGTAATATAAAACGCCTAAGGTTTTTGCAGATGATAAAATTTGGTCGTTTTTGCAGTGGGCCGAGGATGGGGCAGGGACATGGACACCCTCCTAGGTTTAGAGGACGAGGCGGCTTCGGGCCGAGAGGTCCCCCGCCTGGATTCAGAGGTCCGCCCCCATTCGGCGGGGGCCCTCGTGGACCGAGATTCCGCGGAGGCCCGCCACCGCCTGGCTACGATCCGAATTGGGGCCCGATGCCGCCACATCCTGGCGGACCCCCTCCGCCGCATATGATCGGACCAGGAGGACCTGGAATGGGCGTAAGTCTTTTTATATCACACACAGGTTTCACAAAACGTTCGAGTTTTGTTCCATTTTACAGCCTCCTCCCCCGCACATGATGGGCCCAGGAGGACCCATGATGCCGCCGCCGGGACCTTTCGGACCACCGCCTCCTGGAATGGGCGGACCTAATCAAAATGGCCCTCCACCCCAGATGATGCCCCGGTAAAATTATACAAATGCTTTGAAGATGCTTTTTATGTGCTGATTCTATGCATGTCATTTGTTTTAATCTCCCCGCATGGTTTGTCTGGTCCAAAGTGCGGCTTCTCTTTTAAAACTATTTTTAATTAAACTTTGTTCAGATTCTCGTTAATCTCAAAACTTCGTGACTCATCCTTCAAAAAATCTGTGTGATAGGCAACCCCTTATATTTGATGTCCTTTTCTCGTAAACTTAAACTCTTTCTTAAGCTAGATGTTGGTAGAATTGGAGGTTGCGGAAGCTGGACTAAAATGATAAATTTTGACCATATTATGAATATCAAAAGAAATTTATTTTTCACTTCATTTACAACTCCAGCAAAACAAGTTTTCACTACAGGAGTAGGAAAAAAAATATTAAAAAAAACTTTATGGTCATTTTTGTCTCCTTTGTATATACCCCAAAAAAATAATATATCTGCGGTTGCTGGGACTAAAAGGTAGATTTCTTTTCTTTCTTCCTACGAAAATGCGCAAATCGCCTGATTTAGTAATTCCCAGTAAAATTCAAATCCCTTTTCTTTGAATAACATGAACCAATAGTTAAAGAAAATACACCATAAAGCATGTTTTTGTTTCCTTTTTGTTGTTTCTCCGCTGACTTCTATACGTGACTGACCTATCATATGTTATTTTTGAATTTTAACTTTTCCCAGTCAAATCAAATATATGAAGCGAATAAATCTATTGCATCCAGCTGTTTCAAATCTACCTCAACCTGCTTTGCATAAAAATATTGAAGTTGAATCGTGATTGGAACCTCAAAGCACAAGATATTGTGGATTTTGTAGCTTAGGCCCTAAGCAAAGTACCAGAACCGTCGGCTGATTTCAGCCGTTAATAACTAGTCTGAGCTATTGAGGAAAAAGCGCTAAATACCAAATTTCGTTTACCTCAAATAAAAATTGCAGCTGTTATCGTGCTTATATATAAATTTGAGCTGAGGGTGGTTTTGGGGTCCTGGGGGTGTGAAAATCAAAAATTTTTGATTCTGCGACTACTGCACTCATTGCAATAGGTTGACTTCGAAGAAAAGAAATCTACCTAATAAAATAAGTTTGGAATATGGTTTAGTGAAAACTAAAATTTTCATCGCTTTTTTGTCAACTTGCAGTTCCACTGTTCCCATTTTTTCAGATTTTTGAAAACATTTTCAGTTTCTTTTAAAAACTTTTTTGATTTTGTCTGAAAATTTATATTTACTATCAGCTGTACCTATATTTAAACCAAAGAAGGTTTTCAATAGTCAACATTGAAAGTTGTTAAATACCTACTTTTTTTGTGGTGTAGATGATAATTTTAGTTAAGATTTGTTAATAATTTTGTTGTATTTATAGCCAGGGAGTGGTCAGCAAGGTAACAATCAAAGTCCACAGTCACAGCAGCAGAATCAGCAGGGTTCACCTCAACATAATCAGCAACAGGGAGGACCGGCGCAAGGATTGCCGCCCAATCAAAATGCTCAGACGATGAACGTCCCACCGCCGAATATGAATCAGGGACAGTTGGATCTGAGTGGGGAGGTTTGGGTTGAGACGAAATCGCCTGAAGGGAAATCGTATTTCTACAATGCGCGGACTAGGGAGACGACTTGGACCAAACCTGAAGGAAATGTTAAAGTTTTACTTCAAGAACAGGTATTTATTTGATAATTAAAGGTTTTATTTATTTTTGTTATTTAGGTTGAGGCGATGGCACAAGCTGTTGTTGGTCAGCCTGGCATGCAGCCAGATGATAAACATCAAGAGCAAAGTATGAATAAATTATTTCAGTTTGTTTAATTAATTTTGTTTTAGTGCCTCCTGGAATGGTCGGTCCGCCACCTAATTTAGGTATGGGGCCACCCTATGGTGGTCCCCGCCTGGATATGGGGGTCCGCCACCTTTTGGGATGCCGCCGCCAGGTTTTCCTTTCCCGGGTGGTTTTCCTCCGCCATGGGCTACGGTCCTCAAGGGATGAGCGGCCCTCCTCCTGGAATGGGTGGACCACCTCCCACAATAGCAGCACCTCCCATGGGACTTCATCCTATGCATGATGAATCCCAGGTAATCATTTCTTACTATTTTTGCTTTCTGTACCAAAAAAATTTCAGATTGATCCTGAGATACTAGCTCGAGCTTCTGAATGGACTGAACATAGAGCACCTGATGGACGCTTTTACTACTACAATGCCAAAGCTGGTGAATCCGTATGGGAAAAACCGCAGCCATTAAAAGACTTAGAAGGTAAATCATTCAATAGAATATTGTTAAATAACTAAATCTGTCTTTAGCTGCAAAAATGGCGATCTCACAGGGTATGCAGATGATGGCGATGGCGCCAGTTGTGACGGGAAAACCTGAGGAAATGATGCAGCAGAACGATGATAAGAAAGATGAGGAAAAGCATAAAAAGGATGATGTTAAAGATCACGTTGATAGTGCAAAGGTGATTAGTGTTGAGAAGGTGATGAGTATTCAGGATAAGAGCAAGCCTGTGTCGAGCAATCCAGTTCCTGGTACGCCATGGTGTGTCGTCTGGACTGGCGACGGGCGTGTCTTCTTCTATAACCCATCTTCTCGTACTTCCGTATGGGAAAGACCTGAAGAACTTACAGGACGTGTCGATGTCGACAAACTTGTTTCAACTCCTCCAGAAGTCGTCGTCGGATCCGTCACTCAGAGTGTCATCAACGCTAATTTAGCCGCAGGCGCTTTAAATCTTGAAGACTCCATTTTAGGATGAAAAGGGAATCTTCCTCAAACTCTAATGACATGGCTCCTTCTAAAAAAGCCAAAACTGAGACTCCAAACCATGAAGTCAGAGCTGGTAAGTCAAAAATTTCCTCCCTTTAAAAAAGCTCATGAAAATTTTCAGCTGTTGAAAAAGTTGAGAGAAACGACAAGAAAATTGACATCGGAAAAGAAGCTGCATGGAAGCAGAAGTCAGAGCTGCCAGAGAAAGAGCCATTGTTCCTCTTGAGATCCGTATGAAATCATTTCGTGAAATGTTAGCGGAAAAAGATGTCAGTATTTTTATTATAATAAATAAATTTCAAC
Source organism: Orius insidiosus (assembly GCA_014119065.1). NCBI lineage: Eukaryota > Metazoa > Arthropoda > Insecta > Hemiptera > Anthocoridae > Orius > Orius insidiosus. The sequence continues at coordinate 7,961 of JACGAQ010003893.1, read as the reverse complement.
TGTTCTTACAGGTTTCAGCATTTAGCACTTGGGAAAAGGAACTTCACAAAATTGTTTTCGACGGTCGATATCTTCTGTTGACCTCCAAAGAGCGGAAGGTCGTTTTCGAGCGCTACGTCAAAGAAAGAGCGGAAGAAGAAAGACGAGAAAAACGCAACAAAATGAAAGAAAGAAAAGACGAATTTAGACGACTCATGCAAGAAGCAAACTTGCACGGAAAGTAAGTTTTCCTTCTGTCTTCATCACTTTAACTAATTTTTCGTAGATCAAGCTTTAGCGATTTCGCCGGCAAGTATGCCAAAGACGACAGATTTAGGAATATCGAAAAAATGCGCGAAAGAGAAGGACTTTTCAACGAATACATCCTCGAAGTCCGAAAGAGGGAGAAAGAAGAAAAAGTTCAGAAACGAGATCAGGTAAAAAAAAAGCTCTTTTTCTTTCATCATTTGGGTATCTTTTTGTGTAACTCTTCCTTCCCACTTGGCTTCTTTTCAGATAGTTACTATTTAAAATTAAAATAAATAAAACAAAATCCAAAATAATTTGTCCGACGAGTTCACTTACTCGCAGTTTTTTAAATTATTTCACTTGTTTTATTTTATTTTATCATTTTTATTTATTTATTACTTAAGGTGATTCCATATTTTTAGATTTTTTAAAAATTGATTTTCTTCTTATGAGTAAACATACTAAAACTGACTAAAATAAAAAGAGAAAAACGTTAATTTTTTTAAAAATAGGCAGTTTTGTTGAATGTATTTACTCCTATTATTTAAATTTATTTACAGGTTGATGGTAAGTTCAATTTTATTTTATTTTTAACTTAAAATCTCATGGAATCATCTTGATATCATTTTTATTTTAATTTTTTCATGATATACTTTATCATGGTTTCTGGGAACGAAAATAAGATTAGAGGAATATAAAATCATGAGAAAATGTAATAATATAGATTTAAGTTAGAGACAAATAATAAAATAAAATAAAAAAAAATAATGTGAAAAAAAACAAGACCAACAAGTTATTTATTTCTGATCCGTGGAAAAACCACGTTTGTTTCACCTGCTTGGCGGCTATAGGGTGACGATGACGTTGACCTTGAATTGCGGCGAGGATGGAAGAGACATTTGGCCTCTCTCTCCATCATCTCACTCCTTGTTCTCTCACTCACTCGCCTTCTCTATTTCGTTGAACTTCATCCCTCGGAACTCTACGCCCGAAGAACGCCACTCGACAGAGACACCTACCTTCAACTTTCTAAGCGTAAAATAAATTCACTGTACGCACAAAAAAATGAAAAAAATAAAAAAATAATAAATTCATTGATCTTTTAAGAAATAATATGTGACTAGTGTAAATTTTTTCTTCTGTCTATTTAAGGTTTAAGCCAAAATATTTAATATAATCATTTCCTATTTTGGCTAGAATCTTTTTTTCGAAATTCAATTTATGCTAAACTTGTTTTCTAGGTTTCCAAAGAACTAATCATTTTTTTAATTTTTAGGTGGCTAGAGAATTTTTAAAAAATTTCAAATTATTCTTTTAAAAATTCTCTGGTTTATTTATTTTATTTTCAGGTTGTAAAATCTTTTCTATATGTTGAAGAATAAATATTTAATTATGTCGTTGACTACGATTGTAATTTTTTATGTTATTCTTCTTATTTTTTAATTTTTCAGGTTATTATAATAAAAAAAGATGTTTTCACATTATTTGCCAAAATCTACTATGCTTGGTGCAAAAATGTAGCATTCCCAGTATGATTTCCGTTGAACTTTTTAGTTTTTCCGAATAAAAAATTTTTATGATTCATTCTTAAAATTTTCTCTTCCAAGATAGTCGGTATTGGTTAAAATTAAAAAATGTGACAATATCTTTCCATGTAATTATTATTGTAATAAGAAATAGAAATATTTTAAGATCGTAATATTAGGTCTGAATCGAAAGCATAATTTTAAATGTATTAATTGGATTTTTGTTGTTGAATTATTCCCACAGGTGAAGAAAGATTTTATCTCGATGCTAAAAGAATCGAACGAGGTCGACCGACATTCGAGGTGGTCTGAAGTGAAGAAGAAGTTCGACTCGGATCCAAGGTACAAAGCGGTCGACTCCTCCATGCAGAGAGAGGATTGGTTCAGGGAGCACATCAAGCATTTGAAAGAGGAGCGGAAACGTGAGAAGGATAGGAAGGAGAGGGAAAAGGAAAGGAAGGAAAGAGGAGGAAGACGCGATGAAGAGAAAGAGAATAAGCCCAACGACAAAGAAAATGATGATGTACGTCTTTTTTTAATTAGTTTTTGTTTAATTTTTTATTTTTAGGAAGAGAAAAAGAATGAAGATGAAGAAGAAGATGATGCTAAAGAAAAAGAAAAAGAAGCCTTAGAAAAGCAGGCGAGAGTTGAAGCGTCCTTCGTGAAAGGGAAAAAGAAGTTCAAAGGACGCTGGCTGTCCATCTTCGGGATAGAGACACCGAAAGAGAACACCACAAACACGAAGAAGCCGTTCAACATTTCAACGCTTTACTTGCCGATCTCGTAAGTTCTTTAAATTTAAATATCTCATATTTTGTTTAGGTAAGAAATTGCGAGTTGGGATGGAGAGAAGCGAAACGGCAACTCAGAAAGGACCATCGGTGGGAATTGGCATCACTGGTCGGCCGAGAAGAAAAGGAATCATATTTCAATCTTCACATCGAACAGCTCACATTAAAGAAAAAAGAAAAATTTAGGTACTTTCAAAGTTAATTATTTATTCATTCTATTTTTATATTTAATAGGGAGCTTCTGAATGAGACGCCTGAATGCTCTTTATCATCTTCATGGAAAGAAGTCAGAAAAATAATTAAAGAAGATCCAGATATAGTAAATTCTCTTCCAGTGATCGCGTAAGAACTTTTTTTGATTTTTTAAATATTTCATTTGTATTTTTAGAAATGTGAACGAGAGTTTAAAGAATATATCAAAGACAAAATAGTTGCAGCTAAAGCAGATCTCAGAGAACTTTTACAGGTAAAGAAAATTGTCTTAAGGAGGTATGATGGTTTTTAAGTGAGTTGCTTTGCAAATTTTTCGTTGTTAACAACGATTTTCGGTTTTTCCCTTCTATCTCGGAAATCGTCGCTCAAAACGAAAAAATGTCCTAAGTAATAGTTGTAGGTACTGAAATTTACTACATAAAATATTTTATTAGTTTTTCCGTCAGAGCAATACTTTAGGAGATATGGAAGTATTTAAGTGGTTGCTTTGCAAATTTTTCGTTGTTAACAACGGTTTTCGGTTTTTCCTTCTATCTCGGAAACCGTCGCTCAAACGAAAAAGCGTCTTAAGTAAAAGTCGTAGCTACAAAATTTCCTACAAAAAGACCTCATTGGTTTTTTTGTCAGAGCAATACTTAAGGAGATATGAGGGTTTTAAGTGAGTTGCTTTGCAAATTTTCGTTGTGAGCAACGGTTTTCGGTTTTTCCCTTCTATCTCGGAAACCGTCGCTCAAAACGAAAAAATGTCCTAAGTAAAAGTTGTAGGTACAAAGATTTCCTACAAAAATTTTTTATTCATTATTTGCGTAAGAGCAATATTTAAGGAGTTATGAGGTTAAAAGTAATAATCCTACAGAGCTGTCTGAAAACTTAAAACTTCATATCTCCTAAAATATTGCTCTGACGGAATAAACCAATAAGATATTTATGTAGTAAATTTCCGTAGCTACAACTTTTACTTGGGACATTTTTTCGTTTGAGCGACGGTTTCCGAGATAGAAGGGAAAAACCGAAAACCGTTGCTCACAACGAAAAATGTACAAAGCAAACAACTTAAAACCTCATATCCCCTTAAGATTATCATTTTATTATTTTAAATTTTTAGGAGACGAAGTTGATAACGCACAAGTCGAATGCCCTCGTTACCGAAAATGAGGCTCATATGAACGAGATAGAGGAGATGCTGGAAAAAGACAAACGGTGGCTTGTTTTGGCGCATATGGCAGACGAAAGAAGGGAGATGCTCCGCTCGTATTTGGTCGAGCTTGAGAAAAAAGGTCCACCTCCTCCTCCGACCGCTTGCGATCCTTCACGTCGCCCAACGATTAAGTGAGTCATCGTTTCTCTCGACTACTTTTACTAATCCGTTTTGTTCAAGGTAGGCGGTGATCGCATAAACGACTTCACGACCATGTAAATACTAAGTTTATTGTATTTCATAAATTTTACACCCATCATTATAATTTATTGATGAACTTCCTGTTTCCATTTTTTTTATATTCTTTTTTTCCAATTTTATCAAATTGACACCGAAAATCACAGAAATACATTTTTTTCCTCCTTTTGTTACCTTTTGTGCTTAATGTCATTTGTGTTTCAAAAAGACGTTTATTCACATAAATGATTAGATAAAATTTTTGTTTAGATGTAGTGCAAAAAAAATGTATACATTTTAAAAAGTATTAAAAATTTCATGTAGTTAGTTTTTTTGTTGATCCCTTATGAAATCGGCTAATTACTTGTTGCCACCAAAACTGCATAAGAGACTATAAACCCGGAAATCTGCAATAAAAGTGTTGAATTATAAGGACTGGGGGAAAAAAGGGTGAACGTCTGGAGCTCAAAGGATAAGAAAAACTTGAATTTTGAGGTACAAAAAATAACTGGCCTGCCAGACCACACAAAAGATGCGTAAAGAGCCTAAATGTTTCCTGATTATTGAAGAGAAGTTTTTTTCCCCCAAAAAACTGGTGATGGGCTGGCACCACATCTATGATCTGGTGAAGATCACCAATCAATTTTCCTCTGTGTGGTTAGAGGACCCTCTCCAGTCTTCCTAGACCATTCATGAAGGCATAGAATAAAGACCAACTTGGTCTTTATTCTATGATGAAGGGTAATACAACTCCTCACGAGGAAGTTAATGCTTTCTGCTGCATGAGAGCTTATTTGGCCGGGGGAAAATGGTGTACCCTGATGCCAACACTGGCTGTCAAACTTACGAAGGTTATGATTTATATTTCGGTAATATATTGTTTATGATGTTGAATCGGACTTATAAGTAAACTAATCCTCAAATTGCTTAGTCTGTCTTATTTTCTCATAACAACTAAGAATTAAATTAAAAAATCTGATGAGGTAAACGCATATAACTATCAGTAACCGTTGCACCAAAATCTTGGGGTGATAACTACATGATTGATAACTTCAAAATGGACCTTCCACCAGAAACATGTTTGAATTTACCATCCGCGTTGGTCTTTACATCGGCGCAGTTTTCCAGCTTACCTGCATCCTAGCCATCATGATTTTGCCATACAAGAGTCAGACAAGCGGAAAAAGTGTCGAGCATTCTGAATACGAGCGATGGAAAGTCCTTCGCCTCCGACAAGGCATCCGCATAACCGAGTTAGAAAGCAAGAGAAAAAGAAAAGGCGTTGAAATCATTTTTTCTTCTTCTTCTAGTCATTCCACGATTTCAACTTTTCTGAGCTTAAAATTACATTATTTTGTATAATTAATTCTAAAGAAGATTTATAAATTGAACCTTCCCTCAGCGAAGGATGATTCTCTCAAGTTGCAATCCAAAAAATATTTTTAAATGTATTTTAATTTTAATTAAAATTTTTTTACTGTCACTTTTTCCATTTTTCTCCCATTTTCTCTGGACGGTAGAAATCAAGCAGGAAAGGCGAAGGGAAGGGAAGCAGGAAAGGGCCGAAGGGAAGGGAAGCAAGAAAAGGGAAAGGGTTTTTGCCAACGCTAAAATTTTTTGATGCCCATATTGAGTGTTTAAAAGTAAAAAGTTCGACTGACTTTTTTGCGTTTGACAGAGAAGGGTGTCAAAAGCAGTTTTTATGTAATATCTCGAAAACTACGAGGTTTAGCGCTAGAAATATTCAACTCATAATTTCCAACATAAAGTGTCAACTATGCTGATGACAATGTTGTGGAAATATGAGCCTTATTTTTTTTCTATACTTTGCACCTTTTGCTCTAAATCCCATAGTTTTCAAGATAAAGATAAAGTGAAGGGGGGAAAAAGTTTTTTTGACACCCTTTACCACCCTGCCAAATCCATGGCTCAAATCGGTCAAATACTTACTGTGTAAAGTAAAGAATTTTCGATAGTAAAACAACCTGATGCTTCAAATGAAAGTTCTTTTGGATTTAATTCATCGCAGCATGAGATTATCTGGAAAAACTTAGATCACAAAATAAGATATCTGATTCAAGTACCTCATCCAAAATTTCATCATCAAACTTTCTATTTGTTGCCAATAATGATATCAATATTTCATTTATCTTAAAAAATTGTAAATTTTTTTTATTTAAACAATTAACTCACTGTTTCTTTGATGGAGGTACATTTTGTGGCTAAAACGGCAACAAATAAGATATTTTCCACATTTGCATAAATTTGATAGTTCAAATCGTTGAAATCCTTTTGATAAATTAAAGCTAACACAAAATCCTTGATGAATTCAAACATATAACAAAGCATGTCCAAAATGACAAAAAGCATTTGAAACCGTATCTTTATTAATTTTGTTAATGATTTTTGTATAAATCAAATTTTTTCTTCTATATGAACAATTTCGTGAGTAAAATTGGGAATATTCTGAGACATTTTAGAAAGGGCGATATCGATTTGTCCAAAAGTGAATATCATGAGGAGTATTTGGGCGTTCAAAGTACTAAAAAACCATAAATTTATGATCAGCAAAAACTCATTTCCTTCATAGATTTTAACAAAATTCGTATTACTCGATGTAGAAATGTTCTAATATTAAAACCTTAGAAACCTTATCTTCACAAAGGTAAGGAAAAGTTTTTATAAATTTGTTTATTAATATTTTATCATGTTTTAAATGAGTCAGAGTTGAATTGCAGTGATTAAAATGGCTATGTTGGACATCAATTTCATATAAGAGAAATTATTGGAGTTAGTGAAGAAACTTAAACTTTCATCATGAAAGCTTGAATAGATACACATAAACCTAGAAGGACAACAATAAAAAACGGTTTTTTTTAGTCGTCTCGAATTTTCCTTGGCGAAAAACAAACGGAAAGAAACCGAAAAATTGAAAATACACCAAAATGACGGACATTCTGGAAAGAAAAATTCAGTACATTGAATATAAATGGAGCTTTAATAGTACTATTGAGTTAAAAGGTAAATTGTTGTAATTAAAATAAAGGGACAATAAATTTTTATTATTGATTTATGATGTTGGTATTTCCTCAGGAAGCCATAATTTGAAAGTTCGATCGTATGAAGCAGTAGCGATGTATTTCGAATCTGGTGAAACATCAACGCACATAACTTTATCGTCGTGTCCTGACAAAGTTTTGAGTGGCTGCCATGTTTTATTGACCAAACCTAAAATAAAATTAAAGAATTAAAGTTAAGACCGACGGATATTTTCTCAAGGAAAAGGGAACTTTTTTTTAACCCTTTCGAGACCGCGTCTGACGACGGATTCTCTGCGCTACTGGCGCAGCACTTTTCCCCGACCGCTCCCAGCGCCCAGCAAAGCACAGAAAGCGACAAGTGATGCGATCATCACGTAGTTCATTTCTTCCCCAACATTTGCCAGTTTTTGCATGTCGCTAGCGCCACGGGAAGCGAAGGTATCAAATTTTTTAGAGAGGCTTCCGCTGGTGCCGCTGGGCAACTAAAGTCGCCTGCGGTCTCCAAACGAAAAGCACGAATGGCAACTATAGTCGCCTGCGGTCTCAAAAGGGTTACGGTAGACATATTAAAGTCTCCGCACAGTCATGCCCACAGAATGGGTGTGAACAGGCCAAATTTCTCCCTAATAAGTTTCTATTTAAGCATTTGGAGAAGATCGGCTCAATAGATCTCCGCCATTCAAAAAAAGTTCTTAACATTTTCAAGACGACAAAAAAATTTTCTGCGAAAGTTTGGTAAAAATTGGGGCTGAGAACAGATAAAGAAAATCGCTTACTTTTGCTGTAT